>JAGIQG010000166.1:0-20000 GCA_024679065.1 Sphyrna mokarran
TGCTGTGGGAGCACCGCACTGTGAGGAGGGTCGGTGCTGAGAGAGCGCCGCACTGTGGGAGGGTCGGTGCTGAGGGAGCGCCGCACTGTGGGAAGGGTCGGTGCTGAGAGAGCGCCGCACTGTGGGAGGGTCGGTGCTGAGGGAGCGCCGCACTGTGGGAGGGTCGGTGCTGAGGGAGCGCCGCACTGTGGGAGGGTCGGTGCTGAGGGAGCGCCGCACTGTGGGAAGGGTCGGTGCTGAGGGAGCCGCACTGTGGGGAGGGTCGGTGCTGAGAGAGCGCCGCACTAGGGAGGGTCGGTGCTGAGAGAGCGCCGCACTGTGGGAGGGTCGGTGCTGAGAGAGAGCCGCACTGTGGGGAGGGTCAGTGCTGAGGGAGCGCCGCACTGTGGGAGGTCAGTGCTGAGGGAGCGCCGCACTGTGGGAGGGTCAGTGCTGAGAGAGCGCCGCAATGTGGGGAGGGCCGGTGCGGTGGGAGCGCCGCACTGTGGGAGGGACAGTGCTGAGAGAGCGCCGCACTGTGGGGAGGGCCGGTGCTGTGGGCGGGTCGGTGCTGAGGGAGCACCGCACTGTGTGAGGGTCGGTGCTGAGAGAGCACCGCACTGCGGGAGGATCGGTGCTGAGGGAGCGCCGCACTGCGGGAGGGTCGGTGCTAAGGGAGCCCCGCACTGTGGGAGGGTCAGTGCTGAGGGAGCGCCGCACTGTGGGGAGGGTCGGTGCTGAGGGAGCACCGCACTGTGGGGAGGGTAGGTGCTGAGGGAGCGCCGCACTGTGGGGAGGGTCGGTGCTGTGGGAGCGCCGCACTTTGAGAGGGTCGGTGCTGAGGGAACGCCGCACTGTGGGGAGGGTCGGTGCCGTGGGAGCGCCGCACTGTGGGAGGGTCGGTGCCGTGGGAGCGCCGCACTGTGGGGAGGGTCAGTGCTGAGAGAGCACCGCACTGAAGGGGGGTCGGTGCCTTGGGAGGGTCGGTGCTGAGGGAGCGCGCCTTGGGAGGGTCGGTGCCGTGGGAGCGCCGCACTGTGGAGGGTCGTGCTGTGGGAGCGCCGCACTGTTGGGAGGGTCAGTGCTGAGAGAGCGCCGCACTGTGGGGTCGGTGCCTGGGAGGGTCGGTGCGAGGGAGCGCCGCACTGTGGGAGGGTCAGTGCTGAGGGAGCGCCGCACTGTGGGAGGGTCGGTGCTGAGGGAGCGCCGCACTGTGGGGAGGGTCGGTGCTGAGGGAGCGCCGCACTGTGGGGAGGGTCGGTGCTGAGGGAGCGCCGCACTGTGGATGATACCTACCAGTCAATGTTGGATTTTGGATCTGATTCTCACAGGGTTTTATTTCATTCTGTTTTTAACCAGCTGATGAGGTGATTGAGGATCTCATGCACAAGGACGGTGAGTGTGTTTGCAATGTGTTGTATTCTGGCCTCTCTGGACTCTCGGTATTTGGGGAATGAACGTGGACAAGTGTCGGATCTCTCTGGCTTGGGTGGTGGTGGGGGGAGCATTTTGGGGATAGCGATCATAACTCTGCCTCCCTCACACTGGCGTTCGATAGAAATCGGAGCGAGCTTGGGAAGTTTGTAGCTGGGGTAATACGAAGGCAGGAAATTCGAGGTGTGAATTGGGAGGAGGTTTTCTCAGGGAGACGTGCGGAAGAAATGTGGCGGATTTTCAAGGAATGTTTGTCTGGCGCTCGGAGGAACAACCGTCCGTTTAAATGCGGGGTGGGGGTATTTGGTAGGTTACGGGAACTGCGGTGCATGAGAGGGAAAGCTTCCAAAAGATTCCGGGAGCTCAGAGGCGTTAGTGATCTGGGAGAGTGCGCGACTAGCGGGAAGGAACTTCAGGGGGGGAAAGTGAGGTGGGCCGGAAGGGATCACGAGAAGACCTTGGCGGGTAAGGTTAAGGAGAACCCCCAGGCGTTCCACAGAGACACGAAGAGCGGAAGGATGAGGCGTGAAGAGGTCGGACCTACAAAACGTGAAGGGGCAGGAGTACGGGCGGAATCAGCAGACGTGCTGAACGAATACTTGGCCTCGGTAATCACGGTGGGGAAAGAGATCTGGGAGGTTGTGATGCAGCTTTGCGGCGGAGTGCAAAGATCGAGCGTGCGGGCGTTACGGAAGAGCACGTGTTGGAGCCGTTGAGGAGCATCAGGTTGGATAAGTCGCCAGGACCAGATGGGATGTACCTCTGGTTCGTGTGCGAGGCGAGGGAAGGGATTGCAGACCCCCACCCCACCGGCGATGATCTTTGCATCGCCGAAGGAGACGGGAAATGTTCCCGAGGATTTGTGGATCTTGTTCCTTTATTCAAGAGAGGGAATCTTAGAGATAGTGCTGAAAATTGTAGAAGGGTGGGTCTTACCTCAGTAGGTTGATGGAGAAGATCCTTAGAGGCAGGATTTGGAGAGGTCGAGGGTGATCAAAAATAGCACGGCTGTTTCAAATCTTGCCTTCCGCCCCTGGTCGAGTCCTCTGAAGATGTGGCTAAACACATTGATGAAGGAAGAGCGGTGGATGTGGTTTATATGGACTTCATTATTTCAATAAGGTCCCCCATTGCCAGGCTTCTAGAGAAGGTGAGAGGGCATGTGATCCAAGGGGCTTTGACCTTGTGGATCTGGAACCGGCTTGCTCGCAGAAGGCAGAGAGTGGTTGTGGATGGGTCTTGTTCTGCGTGGAGGTCGGTAATCAGTGGAGTGTCCCGGGATCTGTTCCGGGACCCCTGCTTTTCGTAAGTGACCTGGATGAGGAAGGGGAGGGATGGATTAGTAAGTTCGCCGAAGGTCGGGGGTGTCGTGGATGGTCTGGAGGGATGTCGGAAGTTGCAGCGGGACATAGACAGGATGCAAGACTGGGCGGAGAAGTGGCAGATGGACTTCGACGCGGATAAATGTGCGGTGGTCTATTTTGGCAGGACCAATGGGACGAAGGAGTACAATATCGAGGGTAGGACTCTTGGCAGTGTCGAGGAGCAGAAGGGTCTTGGGGTCCGGGTCCGTAGGACTCTTAAATCGGCCCCGCAGGTGGAGGATGTGGTCAAGAAAGCGTTCTGGCCTTCATTAATCGAGGGATTGAGTTTAGGAGTCGGGAGGTAATGCTGCAAATTTATAAGACCCTTGTCAGACCCCACTGTGCGCAGTTCTGGTCTCCTCACTATAGGAAGGATGTAGAGGGTATTGAGAGAGTTCAGAGGATATTTACAAGGATGTTGCCTGGATTGGGGGGCCATACCTTATGAGGATAGGTTGAGGGGAGCTGGGTCTCTTCTCACTGGAGAGACGAAGGTTGAGAGGTGACCTGATAGAGGTTTATAAGATGTTGAGAGGAATAGATAGGGCAGAGGCTATTTCCCAGGGCTGTAATTGTCGCTACGAGAGGACACAGGGTGTAAGGTGCTGGGGGACAAGTACAGAGGAAATGTTAGGGGTACGTTTTTCACTCAGAGGGTGGTGAGTGAGCGGAATCGACGGTGGTGGTAGAGGCGAACTTGCCGGGGTCTTTTGAGAGACTTCTGGATGAGTACATGGGATTTAATGGGATTGAGAATTATAGACAGGCCTGAGCAGGTAGGGATAGGATCGGCGCAACTTGTGGGCCGAAGGGCCTGTTTGTGCTGTAGTTTTTCTATGTTATATCCTGCTGCGTATTGGAATAAGGGTGGATTCTGTTGGTGTGTGAGTGCTGAGGGAGAGCCGCACTGTGAGAGGGTCAGTGCTGAGGGAGCACCGCACTGTGAGAGGGTCGGTGCTGAGGGAGCACCGCACTGTGGGAGGGTCGGTGCTGAGGGAGAGCCGCACTGTGAGAGGGTCAGTGCTGAGGGAGAGCCGCAATGTGGGAGGGTCAGTGCTGAGGGAGAGCCACACTGTGAGAGGGTCAATGCTGAGGGAGCACCGCACTGTCGGGAGGGTCGGTGCTGAGGGAGCGCTGCACTGTGTGGGAGGGTCGGTGCTGAGGGAGAGCCGCACTGTGAGAAGGTCAGTGCTGAGGGAGCGCCGCACTGTGGGGAGGGTCGGTGCTGAGGGAGCACTGCACTGTGGGGAGGGTCGGTGCTGAGGGAGCGCCGCACTGTGGGGAGGGTCGGTGCTGAAGGAGCGCAACACTGCGGGAGGGTCGGTGCTGAGGGAGCGCCGCACTGTGGGGAGGGTCGGTGCTGAGGGGGCACCGCACTGTGGGGAGGGTTGGTGCTGAGGGAGCACGGCACTGTGGGGAGGGAGCTGAAGGACTAAATGCATTACTGATCTGTGCCTCGCTGACCTCCCTCTCTCCCTCTCTCTCCCATCCTGTTGTAGTACACTGTGGCGTTCCTGCGAACATCTCTCACGGACATTATGAATATCTCTCACACCACGATGAGGACACCTACCTTTCCGTGATCAAATATGTTTGTGACGGCCCTGTCTACTTCCTCGAGGATCCCGAGGAGGGTGGGTAACGCTAGCGTCCGGGGAGAACCATCAAAGTGCATTCGAGTTACAAAGCCACCCCAAAAAAATCATGTCGTCCCCCTCGACAGATTGGGCTGAAATACCCTAGGGCAGCTTGTAACCTGATGTTGCTGGAGGTCGGTGATGCGGGCAGTGTTGCAATAACCAGTAAAATCCACCCAACGCTCACCGAACTTTCGATGTCGCGCTGTTCTTATCTTTCTCTGAATGAGCTGTGTCGAATGTACACCCCCCTCCCCCCGCCCAAATCTGTCCATCTCGATTATGGTTACAAGGTGACCAGGTTTGTGTTCGATGGGTTAACTGAGGGAATCGCGAGCGGGGCTGAGGGTCCCCGAGCGATCGGGTTTTTGTTTTGAGAGAGTGATGGCAAGAGGGGAGGAACACCAGCCAGGAAAGGGTGAACATGTCGGAGAAACAGCAAAACCTGCGCGAGAAGGAACGCTGTGAGGAGTGCCCACGGTAAATTTGACTGACCGGTTTCCAGGCCAAGTGATGCAGCTTCAGGGCAGGGTAAACTACTGCTCCATTTTACCAAGGACGCGACCAGGAGGAGAATATTTCTCACCCAGTGCTGTTGTCTGAAATTGAGATGGTTAGTGACCTTGCCAAGTTGGGGGATGCAGGAAAGAGTGATCATAATATTCGGCAATTTTGGAACGGGTTTGAGAGCAATTTGAAGAGATCCAATATCAGTTGTTGCAAATCTGAGGCTCATCCCCCATCCCCCCACCCTCTTCCCATCTCCCTCACTCCCCCTGCCCTCCCCACCGTCTCCCTCACTCTCTCCGCCCTCTCCCCCTCTCCCTTGCTCGCCCCGACTCTCTTCCTGTCTCCCTCGCTCCCACAACTCTCTCCCCACTCTCCCTCGCTCCTCCTGCCTCTGTCCCCCTCTCCCTTGCTCAACCCGCCCCTCTCCCTGTCTCCCTCACTCCCCCTGCCCCTCTCCCCCTCTCCCTCACTCTCCCCGTCTCCCTCACTCTCCCCGCGCCCTCTCCCCCTCTTCCCCGCTCTCCCTGCCTCTCTCCCCCATCTCCCTCGTTGTTCTCCCAGCCCCGGGTGGGGTGGGGTGGGGTGGGGTGGGTGAAGGGGTTAGAACGATGAAGTAGAGTCAGAGGGGTAGACGGGGACTGGGGGTGTGACACTGCGATGCTCTGGGGAAATGCGGCTAATGATCCGGGATTTGTTCTAACTCTGTCTCTGTCTCTCTCCCTCTCTCTGTCTCCCCCGATTCCCTCCAGCCGTGTACGTTTGCACGGAAAACAACAAGTGGAAGAACGCAAAATTGAAGTACCATTTACCAGAATGTCACAAAGGTAAAACGGACACAGAAATTTCAGGAACACACAGTCTCCCCATCGCCCTCGGTTAGACCCACACTCGGAGCACAGTTCCCGTCTCCCTATCCCCCTAGGTTAGACCCACACTCGGAACACAGTTCCCGTCTCCCTATCGCCCTCGGTTAGACCCACACTCGGAGCACAGTTCCCGTCTCCCTATCCCCCTCGGTTAGATCCACACTCGGAGCACAGTTCCCGTCTCCCTATCCCCCTCGGTTAGATCCACACTCGGGATCACAGTTCCCGTCTCCCTGTCCCCCTCGGTTAGACCCACACTCGGAGCACAGTTCCCGTCTCCCTATCCCCCTCGGTTAGATCCACACTCGGAGCACAGTTCCCGTCTCCCTATCCCCCTCGGTTAGATCCACACTCGGATCACAGTTCCCGTCTCCCTGTCCCCCTCGGTTAGACCCACACTCGGAGCACAGTTCCCGTCTCCCTATCCCCCTCGGTTAGACCCACACTCAGAGCACTGTTTCCGTCTCCCTATCCCCCTCGGTTAGACCCAAACTCGGAGCACAGTTCCCGTCTCCCTGTCCCGACTGACAACAAACATTGAAACATTACATGGGGAGCGGCGAGATTGTGGGGCTGGGATTAAAATTCTCTGAAGCAACGTCCACTTGAAGGGGAGAGCAGGAATTGGAAGGGCAGAAGGGTCTGTTTGAATCCTACGTTGGTTCGATCTCAGTTCCCCAGACTGAGGAATTCTTTTTCCCTGACTTTCTGTCTCTTAGTCTCGTGTGGAGTTCCGGCGGATATCGAACACGGGCATTTTGAATATGTGACCACACACGGGGTGACTTCCTACCTGTCTGCGATCAAATATACCTGTGACGCAAACTATCACGAGAGAGACTTCAGCGATGAGGGTGGGTTCTGTAAATCTGTCCACAGACAGTGCTGAGGAGCGCCGCACTGTGGGGAGGGTCGGTGCTGAGGGAGCGCCGCACTGTGGGGAGGGTCGGTGCTGAGGGAGCGCCGCACTGTGGGGAGGGTCGGTGCTGAGGGAGCACCGCACTGTGGGGAGGGTCGATGCTGAGGGAGCGCCGCATGGCGGGAGGGTCAGTGCTGAGTGAGCGCCGCACTGTGGGAGGGTCGGTGCTGAGTGAGCGCCACACTGTGGGAGGGTCGGTGCTGAGGGAGCACCGCACTGTGGGGAGGGTCGATGCTGAGGGAGCGCCGCATGGCGGGAGGGTCGGTGCTGAGTGAGCGCCACACTGTGGGAGGGTCGGTGCTGAGTGAGCACCGCACTGTGGGAGGGTCAGTACTGATGTAAATGTAGTTATGGAGAACACTGAGGTACAGGGTTGCAAACTGGAAAGTATTGTAGTAGATAGGGGAGGATGTGCTAGATATTCTCGAGGGTTTGAAGTTGGATAAGTCCCCTGGGCCGGACGGGATTTACCCTAGGATTCTCTGGGAGGCAAGAGAGGCGATTGCAGAGCCTCTGGCTCTGATCTTCAGGTCGTCGTTGGTTACGGGTGTGGTTCCGGAGGACTGGAGGATAGCGAATGTGGTCCCATTGTTCAAGAAGGGGAAGAGAGACCTTCCAGGGAATTATAGGCCAGTGAGTCTTACTTCTGTTGTGGGCAAAGTATTGGAGAGAATTATTAGGGATAGGATTTATAGTTATTTAGAGAGAAATGAATTGATTGGGGATAGTCAGCATGGTTTTGTGAAGGGTAGGTCGTGCCTTACTAACCTCATTGAGTTTTTTGAAAAAGTGACCAAAGAGGTGGATGGGGGTAAGGCGGTTGATGTGGTATATATGGACTTTAGTAAGGCGTTTGATAAGGTGGCCCATGGAAGACTTCTGCAGAAAATGCAGATGTATGGGATAGAGGGTGATTTAGCTAATTGGGTTAGGAATTGGCTAGCAGATAGAAGACAGAGGGTGGTGGTTGATGGGAGATATTCATCGTGGAGTTCGGTGACAAGTGGTGTACCTCAGGGGTCTGTTTTGGGGCCCCTGCTGTTTGTAATTTTTATAAATGATCTGGATGAGGGTATTGAAGGATGGATTAGTAAATTTGCAGATGACACTAAAGTCGGTGGAGTGGTAGATAGTGAAGAGGGGTGTTATAGTTTGCAGAGAGACTTGGACAAGTTGCAGAGCTGGGCCGAGAGGTGGCAAATGGAGTTTAATGTGGAAAAGTGTGAGGTAATGCACTATGGCAGGAATAATAAATGTGTAGAGTATAGGGCTAATGGTAGGATTCTTAGTAGTCTTGATGAACAGAGGGATCTTGGTGTATATGTGCATAGATCCCTGAAAGTAGGCAGTCAAGTCGATAAGGTTGTTAAGAAGGCATATGGAGTCTTAGCTTTTATTGGTAGGGGGATTGAATTTCGGAGCCGCAACGTCATGTTGCAACTGTACAAAACTCTAGTGCGGCCGCACTTGGAGTATTGTGTGCAGTTCTGGTCCCCACATTATAAGAAAGATGTGGAGGCATTGGAGAGGGTACAGAGGAGGTTTACCAGGATGTTGCCTGGTATGGAGGGCAGGTCTTATGAAGAGAGGCTGAGGGATTTGAGGTTGTTTTCGTTAGAAAGGAGGCGGCTAAGAGGGGACCTTATCGAAACATATAAGATGATTAGAGGTTTAGATAGGGTGGACAGTGATAGCCTTTTTCCTAGGATGGAGAAAGCTAGCACGAGGGGACACAGCTTTAAATTAAGGGGTGATAGTTATAGGACGGATATCAGAGGTAGGTTCTTTACCCAAAGGGTGGTTCGGGAGTGGAATGCCCTGCCTGCAGCAGTTGTAGATGCGCCAAGTTTGGTGGCGTTTAAGAGGTTAGTTGATAAGTATATGGAAGAGAAGGGAATGGTTTAGTTTGGAGGGGCATTGCTTTTTATATTGGTCGGCGCAACATCGAAGGCCGAAGGGCCTGTTCTGTGCTGTAATGTTCTATGTTCTATGAGGGAGCGCCGCACTGTGGGAGGGTCGGTGCTGGGGCGCCGCACTGTGGGGAGTCGTGTAGGGAGCGCCGCACTGTGGGGAGGGTCGTGCTGAGGGAGCGCCGCACTGTGGGAGGGTCGGTGCTGAGGGAGCGCCGCACTGTGGGAGGGTCGGTGCTGAGGGAGCGCCGCACTGTGGGAGGGTCGGTGCTGAGGGAGCGCCGCACTGTGGGAGGGTCGGTGCTGAGGGAGCGCCGCACTGAGTGGGAGGGTCGGTGCTGAGGGAGCGCCGCACTGTGTGGGAGGGTCGGGGCTGAGGGAGTGCCGCACTGTGTGGGAGGGTCGGTGCTGAGGGAGCGCCGCACTGTGGGGAGGTCGGTGCTGAGGGAGTGCCGCACTGTGGAGAGGGTCGGTGCTGAGGGAGCGCCACACTGTGGGGAGGGTGAGTGTTGAGTGGGTGATGGTCTCTGGGGGCAGTGTGGTTCTTCTGGGGGCTGATTTAAGTTCCCGTGCTGCGTTCTAACCCATGTTGTGCTGTTTAGGTGTTTATGTGTGTACTATCGAGGGTAAATGGAGAAATACTGATTTGGATTACCACGTTCCCACATGTGAACCAGGTACAGAATCATGTTCACACCATCTGCTTTCCATCAGAGAGCCCTGTTAAACACAGAGTCTCTCTCTCGCTCGCTCGCTCTCTCTGTCTGTCTCTCTCTCTGTCTGTTTCTCTGTCTCTCCCTCTCTCTGTCTTTCTCTCTCTCTCTCTCTGTCTCTCTCTCTCTCTCTCTGTCTCTCTCTCTCTCTCTCTATCTCTCTCTCTCTCCCTCTACATCTCTGTCTCTGTCTCTTTCTGTCTATCTCTCTCTCCCCATCTCTCTGTCTCTCTCTTTCTCACTCTCTCTGTCTCCTTCCCTCTCTCTCTGTCTCTGTCTCTCTATCTCTCTCTCTCTGTCTCTCTCTCTGTATCTCTCTCTCTCTCTCGGTGAGGGATCAGTCTGATGTTCTCTCTCTCTCTCGGTGAGTGATCAGTCTGATGTTCTCTCTCTCTCTCTCTCTCGGTGAGGGATCAGTCTGATGTTCTCTCTCTCTCTCTCTCTCGGTGAGTGATCAGTCTGATGTTCTCACTCTCTCTCTCTCTCGGTGAGGGATCAGTCTGATGTTCTCTCTCTCTCTCTCTCTCTCTCTCGGTGAGTGATCAGTCTGATGTTCTCTCTCTCTCTCTCTCTCGGTGAGGGATCAGTCTGATGTTCTCTCTCTCTCTCTCTCTCTCGGTGAGGGATCAGTCTGATGTTCTCTCTCTCTCTCTCTCGGTGAGGGATCAGTCTGATGTTCTCTCTCTCTCTCTCTCTTAGTTGAGTGCGGACGTCCCGTGGTTCACTTGGAAACTCACCAGCGGGTGGTGGGTGGCCAGATGGTGATCAACGGTGCCTCCCCCTGGAGCATGCTGCTGCGCGGGACCGATGGCGAGATTATCGACGGTGCCCTGATTGACCACCAGTGGATGCTGACCAGTGCCCACGCCCTGCAGGGCGAGGGGCGCCAGGAGGCCGACATCAAGGCCAACTTCCACGCCTACGTGGGCATCGAGGATGCGCGGGAGATGGACAGTGCCCACGAGGTGCACATCGAAAGCATCTTCTCCCACTCGCGCCCCAAGGATGCCGTGGTCTACCGCAGCGACCTGGCGCTGGTCAAGCTCCAGGAGAACATCACTTTCTCCAACCACATCATGCCCATCTGCCTGCCCGCCCACCAGCTGGTCTCCCAGGGTAAGGTGGGCCACCTGGCGGGCTGGGGGGTGGGCGCCGATCTGGTGCCCGCCACCCACCTGCTCTACGTGGAGCTGGGGGTGAGCAACACCAGCGAGTGCCTTCAACAGCTGCTGGCCGGGCACCCGGGGCTCTTCGCCGAGGGGGCGCCCGACCTCTTCTGCACGGAGCGCACGGCGCTGGGCGAGAACCTGTGCCGGGGGGACAGGGGCGCCCCCTTCGTGCTGGAGGAGGCGGGCGTGGAGTACGCGGCCGGAGTCCTCTCCTACGACGAGGCCTGCCGCGCCCAGACCTACGCCGTCTACACCAAGGTCTTTGACTACGTGGATTGGATCAAGGAGGTCATCGCCAACCATTGAGATTGTGGTGGACGTGAGGGCCCCGTGAGAGGGAGAGAGGGAGGGAGGGAGGGTGGGGATGTGTGTCGGGGAGGGTGCTTCCAGCACTTCCCTAGCCCCCCCACCCACCCCACCCTGGTTTCCGCACCCCCCCCCAATCCTTCCATTCCCAAGAAACCTCCCCCCCCAACCTTCATACAAACCCCAATCTTTGGCCCATCTTGTTACAGGCGTGGCTAACTCTCAGTTGCTCCCTCCCCCAAAACCGCCTCCACATCCTTGTTGTCTCCCCCTCCACTTACCCCAAAGACACCCCCCCACGCGATCGTGGGATCCCCTTCGCCCTCCCCTGTACGCCAACCCAACCACCGCCCTCCCCCCCACCCAACTCTCCAATCCCTCACACGCAAGAGAGTTCTTTGGCCCATTCCCGCGTGGGTGGGATTCATTCCACACGCTCCTTCCCCCCACCCCCCCACCTTTCGCACAACCGTGGGACCCATCCAACCGAAACCGCGCCCCCTACCACTCCCCTCTCCAAGCGTCCCAAAAACTGTGGGAATCCCTTCCCCACCCCATCCGGCTTCCCGACGCCGTTCATTGATCCATCAATGTATCCCTACCCTGGTGAACTATCTCACCCGCAAGCGCACCCACACACTCTGTGGGGGTTTGATAGCTCCTGGACCTCCTCGTGTGCACCACACCCCCCCCGACACTCCCTCCCACAGCTGGGGTTGGGGGGGTATCCACCCCTCTCACCCAACACCAATCTCCACCAAAATCTTCTTCCTGCCTCCCTCTCAACAAACTGTGGGGACCCCCCTCCCCGACCCACTTCCAACACCCATCTCCCTCCCAAGAAAGAGTGAGGACCCCCCCCTCCCTCCCTACCCACTTCCTTCTCCCGTCTCCCTCTCAACAGAGAGTGGGGACCCACTCCCTACCCACTTCCTAACCCTCTCTCCCTCCTGAAAAGAACCTGTGGTGGCGGGGGGTGGGGGGGAAGAGTGGAGACATTACGGTTGCGAGGGGCAGTGGTGGGGGGGAGGGGAGGGGGACAAAGATTTGACAAGCGGACGGGCAGAGAGTTGTACGTGGCGATGGGGGGTGCTGACCCCATCATGCGGCAGATGTTTTAATAAAAGTCCTCAGTGCAAAGCATGCCGTCTCTCTATCTCTCTCTCTCTCTCTCTCTCTCTCGCATCCTTCCTCCGGCGACGGCGAGGTGGGGGGTTGGGGGGTGGTGGGTTTAGAAAATAGAACATAGAACATTACAGCGCAGTACAGGCCCTTCGGCCCTCGATGTTTCCCCGGCCAGCGGACCCTCTAACCTAAACTATTCCAATATCATCCATGTGCCTATCCACCGAACATTTGAATGCCCCCAAAGTAGGCGAGTCCACAACTGCTGCAGGCAGGGCATTCCACGCTCTCACCTCCCTCTGTGTAAAGAACCTGCCTCTGACATCCGTCCTATAACTACCACCTCTTAATTTAAAGTTATGTCCCCTCGTGTTGGTCATCACCATCCGAGGAAAAAGGCTCTCACTATCCACCCTATCCAACCCCTTGATCATCTGATACGCCTCAATTAGGTCACCGCGTAACCTTCTTCTCTCTAATGAAAATAACCTCAGGTCCCTCAGCCTTTCCTCATAAGCCTTCCCACCATACCAGGCAACATCCTGGTAAACCTCCTCTGCACCCTTTCCAATGCTTCCACATCTTTCTTATAATGCGGCGACCAGAACTGTACGCAATACTCCAAGTGCGGCCGCACCAGAGTTTTGTACCGTTGTAACATAACCTCACGGCTCCTAAATTCAATCCCTCTACCAATAAAAGCTAACACACCGTACGCCTTCTTAACAACTTCATCAACCTGGGTGCCAACTTTCAAAGAGCTTTGTACTTGTACCCCAAGATCCCTCTGCTCGACAACACTATTAAGGGTCCTTCCATTAACCCTATATTTCATATACCTGTTATTCCTACATGGGATTCGGAGTTACATATAGTTCTATGGCCTGGTAGGTAGGGAAAGGATCGGCGCAAGCCGTGGGCCAAAGGGCCTGTTTGTGCTGTGGTGTTCTGTGTTCTCGGCGTTGGACAATGAATGAAATGATAAACAAACAGGGAGAGAAGGGGGTCGGGGGGGTGTACAGCGACAGTATTGACAGTGAAGTAAAGTTGTGTGAGTGGGGAGGGGGGAATGGTTCCATTCCCGAGCTCGCTGGCCACGGTTCCGGGGACAGGGGCGGACGTTGGTCGATTGATAAGAAGTGACCTCGGTGTGTGTGTGTGTGTGGGGGGGGGGGGGGGGGGGGGGGGGGGGGGGGGGGGGGGGGGGGGGGGGGTGGCGGGGGGTGGAGACTGACGGGAAAGAGAGCGGAGCAGGGGGGGTGGAGACTGACGGGAAAGAGAGCGGAGCAGGGGGGGTGGCGGGGGGGTGGAGACTGACGGGAAAGAGAGCGGAGATGGAAAGTTACAGATGCAGCCGCCGGGGTGGGTATATAAAGGAGGGGGGGGTGTGAAGAGAGGGTGAGGCGCGACGGGGTCAGCACACGGTTACGAAGCTCTGAGCCCAGCGCACGGCCATCTCCGCCAGGGACAACTGCAATCACCCGCAGACGGACAAACCCAAGCGTCAACATGGGGAGAGAGTAAGCAACGGGGAGCTTTACTCTGTATCTAACTCCGTGCTGAACCTGTCCTGGGAGTGTTTGATGGGGGGACAGTGTAGATGGAGCTTTACTCTGTATCTAACTCCGTGCTGTACCTGTCCTGGGAGTGTTTGATGGGGGGACAGTGTAGAGGGAACTTTACTCTGTATCTAACCCCGTGCTGTACCTGTCCTGGGAGTGTTTGATGGGGGGACAGTGTAGAGGGGTATAAAACTGCGAAGGCTACAGATCGGGTGGACAGTGGGAAGCCTTTTTCCAGGTCAGAGATGGCGAACGCGAGGGGGTCACGGGTTCAAGGGGAGGGGGCCAGGTTTAACTACGATATCAGGGGGGGTGTATTTTACACAGAGGGTGGTGGGGGGAGGGTGGGAATGCGCTGCCAAGTCGGGACACACGGGGATAATTTCAGACTTACCCAGAGAGTCACGTGAGCGGATTGGGAATGGGGGGGATGTGGATGCAAACGGATGGTTTCGTTGGACCACTGAGCAGCACAGGCTTGTAGGGCCGAAGGGCCTCTTCTCTCTGCGATACTGTTCTCTGTTCTGAGTCCACTAAGACATCGCTTCATTCCGAATGATAGATCCGTTCCGTTTTTCATCCCGGCAGGATTTTCCTCGTCCGATTGATGTTGCTCTGTCTGGTCCTCATATTAAAACACAACGGACTTGTGGGTGAGTCAAAACACAATTCTGTCTCTGCCGAGGGAGCTCTGCACTGTGGGGAGGGTCGGTGCTGAGGGAGTGCCGCACTGTGGGAGGGTCGGTGCTGAGGGAGCACCGCACTGTGGGGAGGGTCGGTGCTGAGGGAGCGCCGCACTGTGGGGAGGGTTGGTGCTGAGGGAGCGCCACAGTGTGGGGAGGGTCGGTGCTGAGGGAGCGCTGCACTGTGGGGAGGGTCGATGCTGAGGGAGTGCTGCACTGTTGGGCGGTCGTGCTTACGGAGTGCTGGACTGCGGGATGGTTGGTGCGGAGGGAGTGCTGCACTGCGGGAGGGTCGGTGCTGACGGTGTGCTGCACTGTTGGGGGGTCGGTGCTGAGGGACTGCTGCACTGTTGGGGGGTCGGTGCTGAGGGAGTTCGGCACGGCGGGAGGGTCAGTGCTGAGGGAGTGCTGCACTGCGGGAGGGTCGATGCTGAGGGAGTGCTGCACTGTTGGGGGGTCGGTGCTGAGGGAGCGCCGCACTGTGGAGAGGGTGAGTGCTGAGGGAGAGCCGCACTGGGGAGGGTCGGTGCTGAGGGAGAGCCGCAGTGTGGGAGGGTCGGTGCTGAGGGAGCGCCGCACTGTGGGGAGGGTCGGTGCTGAGGGAGCGCCACACTGTGGGGAGGGTCAGAGCAGAGGGAGCGCCGCACTGCGGGGAGGGTCGGTGCTGAGGGAGTGCCGCACTGTGGGGAGGGTCAGAGCTGAGGGAGTGCCGCACTGTGGGGAGGGTCGGTGCTGAGGGAGCGACACACTGTATTGTTTGTGACCAGGATATGGGCATTCCTGGAACAGTTTCTCAGGATGTTTTAATTTGTTTTATCGTGAAGGGGCCATTGTGGATCCCAGAGGGCATCATTCCCGTGAGTATTTGCAATATTTTTTATTCTGGGCTCTGTGGAGATCCTGATGTGTATCGGAATAAGTTTGGATTATGTTGGATTTAGAGTCCTGGCGGAGCGCCGCACATTGAGAGGATCGGTGCTGAGGGAGCACTGCACTGTGGAGAGGGTCGGTGATGAGGGAGCGCCGCACTGGGGGGAGGGTCGGTGCTGAGGGAGTGCCGCACTGTGGGGAGGGTCGGTGCTGAGAGAGCGCCGCACTGTGGGAGGGTCAGTGCTGAGGGAGCGCCGCACTGTGGGGAGGGTCGGTGATGAGGGAGCGCCGCACTGTGGGAGGGTCGGTGATGAGGGAGCGCCGCACTGTGGGAGGGTCAGTGCTGAGAGAGCGCCGCACTGTGGGGAGGGTCAGTGCTGAGGGAGCGCCGCACTGTGGATGATACCTACCAGTCAATGTTGGATTTTGAATCAGATTCTCACAGGGTTTTATTTCATTCTGTTTTTAACCAGCTGATGAGGTGATTGAGGATCTCATGCACAAGGACGGTGAGTTTGTTTGCAATGTGTTGTATTCTGGCCTCTCTGGACTCACGGTATTTGGGGAATGAACGCGGACAAGTGTCGGATCTCTCTGGCTTGGTTGGTGGTGGGGGGAGCATTTTGGGGGTAGCGATCATAACTCTGCCTCCCTCACTCTGGCATTCGATAGAAATCGGAGCGAGCTTGGGAAGTTTGTAGCTGGGGTAATACGAAGGCAGGAAATTCAAGGTGTGAATTGGGAGTAGGTTTTCTCAGGGAGACGTGCAGAAGAAATGCGGCGGATTTTCAAGGAATGTTTATCCGGCGGTCGGAGGAACAACAGTCCGTTGAGACTCGGTGGGGGTGGGGTTGGTAGGTTACGGGAACTGCGGTGCACGAGAGGGAAAGCTTCCAAAAGATTCCGGGAGCTCAGAGGCGTTAGTGATCTAGGGGAGTGCGCGACTAGCAGGAAGGAATTTCAGTGGGGGAATTGAGGAGGGCCGGAAGGGATCACGAGAAGACCTTGGCGGGTAAGGTTAAGGAGAACCCCCAGGCGTTCCACAGAGACACGAAGAGCCGAAGGATGAGGCGTGAAGGGGTCGGGCCTACAAAACGTGAAGGGGCAGGAGTACGGGCGGAATCAGCAGACGTGCTGAACGAATACTTTGCCTCGATAATCACGGTGGGGAAAGAGATCTGGGAGGTTGTGATGCAGCTTTGCGGCTGAGTGCAAAGATCGAGCGTGCGGGCGTTACGGAAGAGCACGTGTTGGAGCCGTTGAGGAGCATCAGATTGGATAAGTCGCAGGGACCAGATGGGATGTACCCCAGGTTTGTGTGTGAGGCGAGGGAAGGGATTGCAGGGCACCCCCCCACCCCAGCGATGATCTTTGCGTCGCCGAAGGAGACGGGAAAGGTTTTAGAGGATTTGTGGATCTTGTTGCTTTATTCAAGAGAGGGAATCTTAGAGATAGTGCTGGAAATTGTAGAGTGGTGGGTCTTACCTCAGTAGGTTGATGGAGAAGACCCTTAGAGGTAGGATTTGGAGAGGTCGAGGGTGATCAAAAATAGCACGGCTGTTTCAAATCTTGCCTTCCGCCCCTGGTCGAGTCCTCTGAAGATGCGGCTAAACACATTGATGAAGGAAGAGCGGTGGATGTGGTTTATATGGACTTCATTATTTCGATAAGGAACCCCATTGCCAGGCTTCTGGAGAAGGTGAGTGGGCATGTGATCCAAGGGGCTTTGAGCTTGTGGATCTGGAACCATCTTGCCCGCAGAAGGCAGAGAGTGGTTGCGGATGGGTCTTGTTCTGCGTGGAGGTCGGTAATCAGTGGAGTGTCCCGGGATCTGTTCTGGGACCCTTGCTTTTCGTAAGTGACCTGGATGAGGAAGGGGAGGGATGGATTAGTAAGTTCGCCGAAGGTCGGGGGTGTCGTGGATGGTCTGGAGGGATGTCGGAAGTCGCAGCGGGACATAGACAGGATGCAAGACTGGGCGGAGAAGTGGCAGATGGACTTCGACGCGGATAAATGTGCGGTGGTCTATTTGGGCAGGACCAATGGGACGAAGGAGTACAATATCGAGGGTAGGACTCTTGGCAGTGTCGAGGAGCAGAAGCATCTTGGGGTCCGGGTCCGTAGGACTCTTAAATCGGCCCCGCAGGTGGAGGATGTGGTCAAGAAAGCGTTCTGGCCTTTATTAATCGAGGGATTGAGTTTAGGAGTCGGGAGGTAAAGCTGCAACTTTATAAGACCCTTGTCAGACCCCACTGTGCGCAGTTCTGATCCCCTCACTAGAGGAAGGATGTAGAGGGTATTGAGAGAGTTCAGAGGATATTTACAAGGATGTTGCCTGGATTGGGGGGCCATACCTTATGACGATAGGTTGAGGGGAGCTGAGTCTCTTCTCACTGGAGAGACGAAGGTTGAGAGGCGACCTGATAGAGGTTTATAAGATGTTGAGAGGAATAGATAGGGCAGAGGCTATTTCCCAGGGCTGTAATTGTCGCTACGAGAGGACACAGGGTGTAAGGTGCTGGGGACAAGTACAGAGGAAATGTTAGGGGTACGTTTTTCACTCAGAGGGTGGTGAGTGAGCGGAATCGACGGTGGTGGTAGAGGCGAACTTTCCGGGGTCTTTTGAGAGACTTCTGGATGAGTACATGGGATTTAATGGGATTGAGAATTATAGACAGGCCTGAGTAGGTAGGCATGGGATCGGTGCAACTTGTGGGCCGAAGGGCCTGTTTGTGCTGTAGTTTTTCTATGTTATATCCTGCTGCGTATTGGAGTAAGGGTGGATTTTGTTGGTGTGTGAGTGCTGAGGGAGAGCCGCACTGTGAGAGGCTCAGTGCTGAGGGAGAGCCGCACTGTGGGAGGGTCGGTGCTGAGGGAGAGCCACACTGTGAGAGGGTCAGTGCTGAGGGAGCACCGCACTGTGGGGAGGGTCGGTGTTGAGGGAGCGCTGCACTGTGGGGAGGTTCGGTGCAGAGGGAGCACCGCACTGTGGGGAGGGTCGGTGCTGAGGGAGCGCCGCACTGTGGGGAGGATCGGTGCTGAGGGAGCACCGCACTGTGGGGAGGGTCGGTGCTGAGGGAGCGCAACACTGCGGGAGGGTCAGTGCTGAGGGAGCGCTGCACTGTGTGGGAGGGTCGGTGCTGAGGGAGTGCTGCACTGTTTGGGAGGGTCGGTGCTGAGGGAACGCCGCACTGCGGGAGAGTCCGTGCTAAGGGAGCACCGCACTGTGGGAGGATTGGTGCTGAGGGAGCACCGCACTGTGGGAGGCTTGGTGCTGAGGGAGCACCGCACTATGGGAGGATTGGTGCTGAGGGAGCACCGCACTGTGGGAGGATTGGTGCTGAGGGAGCACCGCACTGTGGGAGGGTCGGTGCTGAGGGAGCACCGCACTGTGGGGAGGGTCGGTGCTGAGGGAGCATCACACTATGTGAGGATCGGTGCTGAGGGAGCACCGCACTGTGGGGAGGGTTGGTGCTGAGGGAGCGCCGCACTGTGAGAGGGTCGGTGCTGAGGGAGCGCCGCACTGTGGGAGGGTCGGTGCTGAGGGAGCACCGCACTGTGGGGAGGGTTGGTGCTGAGGGAGCGCCGCACTGTGAGAGGGTCGGTGCTGAGGGAGCGCCGCACTGTGGAGAGGGAGCTGAAGGACTAAATGCATTACTGATCTGTGCCTCGCTGACCTCCCTCTCTCCCTCTCTCTCCCATCCTGTTGTAGTACACTGCGGCGTTCCTGCGACCATCTCTCACGGACATTATGAATATCTCTCACACCACGATGAGGACACCTACCTTTCCGTGATCAAATATGTTTGTGACGGCCCTGTCTACTTCCTCGAGGATCCCGAGGAGGGTGGGTAACGCTGGCATCCGGGGAGAACCATCAAAGTGCGTTCGAGTTACAAAGCCGCCCCAAAAAATTCATGTAGTCCCCCTCTACAGATTGGGCTGAAATACCCTAGGGCAGCCTGTAACCTGATGTTGCTGGAGGTCGGTGATGCGGGCAGTGTTGCAATAACCAGTAAAATCCACCCAACGCTCACCGAAGTTTCGATGTCGCGCTGTTCTTATCTTTCTCTGAATGAGCTGTGTCGATTGTACACCCCCCTCCCCTCACAAATCTGTCCATCCCGATTACGGTTACAAGGTGACCAGGTTTGTGTCCGATGGGTTAACTGAGGGAATCGCGAGCGGGGCTGAGGGTCCCCGAGCGATCGGGTTTTTGTTTTGAGAGAGTGATGGCAAGAGGGGAGGAACGCCAGCCAGGAAAGTGTGAACATGTCGGAGAAACAGCAAAACCTGCGCAAGAAGGAACGCTGTGAGGAGTGCCCCTGGTAAATTTGACCGACCGGTTTCCAGGACAAGTGAGGCAGCTTCAGGGCAGGGTAAACTTCTGTTCCATTTTACCGAGGACGCGACCAGGAGGAGAATATTTCTCACCCAGTGCTGTTGGCTGAAATTGAGGTGGTTAGTGACCTTGCCAAGTTGGGGGATGCAGGAAAGAGTGATCATAATATTCGGCAATTTTGGAACGGGTTTGAGAGCAATTTGAAGAGATCCAATATCAGTAGTTGCAAATCTGAGGCTCATCCCCCATCCCCCCACCCTCTTCCCATCTCCCTCATTCCCCCTGCCCTCCCCACCGTCTCCCTCACTCTCTCCGCCCTCTCCCCCTCTGCGTTGCTCCCCCCGACTCTCTTCCTGTCTCCCTCGCTCCCCCACCTCTCTCCCCCTCTCCCTCGCTCCTCCTGCCCCTGTCCCCATCTCCCTCACTCTCCCCGTCTCCCTCACTCTCCCCTCGCCCTCTCCCCCTCTTCCCCGCTCTCCCTGCCTCTCTCCCCCATCTCCCTCGTTGCTCTCCCAGCCCCGGTGGGTTGGGGTGGGGTGGGGTGGGTGAAGGGGTTAGAACGATGAAGTAGAGTCGGAGGGGTAGACGGGGAGTGGGGGTGTGACACTGCG
>JAGIQG010000166.1:25000-62500 GCA_024679065.1 Sphyrna mokarran
CTGCAGGGCGAGGGGCGCCAGGAGGCCGACATCAAGGCCAACTTCCAAGCCTACGTGGGCATCGACGATGCGCGGGAAATGGACAGTGCCCACGAGGTGCACATCGAAAGCATCTTCTACCACTCGCGCCCCAAGGATGCCGTGGTCTACCGCAGCAACCTGGTGCTGGTCAAGCTCCAGGAGAACATCACTTTCTCCAACCACATCATGCCCATCTGCCTGCCCGCCCACCAGCTGGTCTCCCAGGGCAAGGTGGGCCACCTGGCGGGCGGGGGGGTGGGCGCCGATCTGGTGCCCGCCACCCACCTGCTCTACGTGGAGCTGGGGGTGGGCAACACCAGCGAGTGCCTTCACCAGCTGCTGGCCGGGCACCCGGGGCTCTTTGCCGAGGGGGCACCCGACCTCTTCTGCACGGAGCGCACGGCGCTGGGCGAGAACGTGTGCCGGGGGGACCGGGGCGCCCCCTTCGTGCTGGAGGAGGCGGGCGTGGAGTACGCGGCCAGAGTCCTCTCCTACGACGAGGCCTGCCGTGCCCAGACCTACGCCGTCTACACCAACGTCTTTGACTACGTGGATTGGATCAAGGAGGTCATCGCCAACCATTGAGATTGTGGTGGACGTGAGGGCCCCGTGAGAGGGAGAGAGGGAGGGAGGGAGGGTGGGGATGTGTGTCGGGGAGGGTGCTTCCGGCACTTCCCTAGCCCCCCTACGCACCCCACCCTGGTTTCCGCCCCCCCCCCCCAATCCTTCCATTCCCAAGAAACCCCCCCACAACCTTCATCCAAACCCCAATCTTTGGCCCATCTTGTTACAGGCGTGGCTAACTCTCAGTTGCTCCCTCCCCCAAAACCGCCTCCACATCCTTGTTGTCTCCCCCTCCATTTACCCCAAAGACACCCCCCCACCGCGATCGTGGGATCCCCTTCGCCCTCCCCTGTACGCCAACCCCACCAACCCCCTCCCCCCCACCCAACTCTCCAATCCCTCACACTCAAGAGAGTTCTTTGGCCCATTCCCGCGTGGGTGGGATTCATTCCACACGCTCCATCCCCCCACCCCCCAACCTTTCGCACATCCGTGGGACCCATCCAACCGAAACCGCGCCCCCCAACACTCCCCTCTCCAAGCGTCCCAAAAAGTGTGGGAATCCTTCCCCACCCATCCCGCTTCCCGACGCCGTTCATTGATCCATCAACGTATCCCTACCCCGGTGAACTATCTCACCCGCAAGCGCACCCACACACTCTGTGGGGGTTTGATAGCTCCTGGACCTCCTCGTGTGCACCCCCCACCACACTCCCTCCCACAGCTGGGGTTGGGGGGGGATCCACCCCTCTCACCCAACACCAATCTCCACCAAACTCTTCTTCCTGCCTCCCTCTCAACAAACTGTGGGGACCCCCCTCCCCCACCCACTTCCTTCTCCCGTCTCCCTCCCAAGAAAGAGTGGGGATCCCCCTCCTCCCTACCCACTTCCTTCTCCCGTCTCCCTCCCAAGAAAGAGTGGGGACCCTCCCCACTCCCTACCCACTTCCTTCTCCCGTCTCCCTCCCAAGAAAGAGTGGGGACCCTCCCCACTCCCTACCCACTTCCTTCTCCCGTCTCCCTCTCAAGAATGAGTGGGGACCCCCCCGCCCCTCCCTACCCACTTCCTACTCCCGTCTCCCTCTCAACAGAGAGTGGGAACCCACTCTCTACCCACTTCCTACCCCTCTCTCCCTCCCGAAAAGAACCTGCGGTGGTTGGGGGGCGGGGGGGTTGGGAAGAGTGGAGAGATTACGGTTGCGACGGGCAGTGGTGGAGGGGAGGGGAGGGGGTCACAGAGTTGACAAACGGATGGGCAGAGAGTTGTATGTGGGGGTGGGGGGTGCTGACCCCATCGTGCGCGAAATTTTTTATTAAAAGGCCTCAGTGCAAAGCATGCCGTCTCTCTCTCTCTCTCTCTCTCGCTTCCTTCCTCCGGTGACGGCGAGGTGGGTGGTGGGGGGTGGTGGGTTTAGAAAATAGAACATAGAACATTACAACGCAGTACAGGCCCTTCGGCCCTCGATGTTGCGCCGGCCAGGGGACCCTCTAACCTAAACTATTCCAATATCATCCATGTGCCTATCCACCGAACATTTGAACGCCCCCAAAGTAGGCGAGTCCACAACTGCTGCATGCAGGGCATTCCACGCTCTCACCACCCTCTGTGTAAAGAACCTGCCTCTGACATCCGTCCTATAACTACCACCTCTTAATTTAAAGTTATTTCCCCTCGTGTTGGTCATCACCATCCGAGGAAAAAGGCTCTCACTATCCACCCTATCCAGTCCTTTGATCATCTTATATGCCTCAATTAGGTCACCGCATAACCTTCTTCTCTCTAATGAAAATAACCTCGGGTTCCTCAGCCTTTCCTCATAAGGCCTTCCCACCATACCAGGCAACATCCTGGTAAACCTCCTCTGCACCTTTTCCAATGCTTCCACATCTTTCTTATAATGCGGCAACCAGAACTGTACGCAATACTCCAAGTGCGGCCGCACCAGAGTTTTGTACAGTTGTAACATAACCTCACGGCTCCTAAATTCAATCCCTCTACCAATAAAAGCTAACACACCGTACGCCTTCTTAACAACTTTATCAACCTGGGTGCCAACTTTCAAAGAGCTTTGTACTTGTACCCCAAGATCCCTCTGCTCGACAACACTATGAAGGGTCCTTCCATTAACCCTATATTTCATATGCCTGTTATTCCGACATGGGATTCGGAGTTACATATAGTTCTATGGCCTGGTAGGTAGGGATAGGATCGGCGCAAGCCGTGGGCCAAAGGGCCTGTTTGTGCTTTCGTGTTCTGTGTTCTCGGAATTGGACAATGAATTAAATGATAAACAGAGGGTGGCGGGGGGTGGAGACTGACGGGAAAGAGAGCGGAGCAGGGGGGGTGGCGGGAGGGTGGAGACTGACGGGAAAGAGAGCGGAGCAGGGGGGGTGGCGGGGGGTGGAGACTGACGGGAAAGAGAGCGGAGCAGGGGGGGTGGCGGGAGGGTGGAGACTGACGGGAAAGAGAGCGGAGATGGAAAGTTACAGATGCAGCCGCCGGGGTGGGTATATAAAGGAGGGGGGGGTGTGAAGAGAGGGTGAGGCGCGACGGGGTCAGCACACGGTTACGAAGCTCTGAGCCCAGCGCACGGTCATCTACGCCAGGGACAACTGCGATCACCCACGGACGGACAAACACAAGCGTCAACATGGGGAGAGAGTAAGCAACGGGGAGCTTTACTCTGTATCTAACTCCGTGCTTTATCGGTCCTGGGAGTGTTTGATGGGGGGGACAGTGTAGAGGGAGCTTTACTCTGTATCTAACCCCGTGCTGTACCTGTCCTGGGAGTGTTTGAGGGGGGGACAGTGTAGAGGGAGCTTTACTCTGTATCTAACCCCGTGCTGTACCTGTCCTGGGAGTGTTTGATGGGGGGACAGTGTAGAAGGAGCTTTACTCTGTATCTAACCCCGTGCTGTACCTGTCCTGGGAGTGTTTGATGGGGGGCCAGTGTAGAGGGAGCTTTACTCTGTATCTAACCCCGTGCTGTACCTGTCCTGGGAGTGTTTGATGGGGGCACAGTGTAGATGGAGCTTTACTCTGTATCTATCCCCGTGCTGTACCTGTCCTGGGAGTGTTTGATGGGGGGACAGTGTAGAGGGAGCTTTACTCTGTATCTAACCCTGTGCTGTACCTGTCCTGGGAGTGTTTGATGGGGGGACAGTGTAGAGGGAGCTTTGCTCTGTATCTAACCCCGTGCTGTACCTGTCCTGGGAGTGTTTGATGGGGGGACAGTGTAGAGGGAGCTTTACTCTGTATCTAACCCCGTGCTGTACCTGTCCTGGGACTGTTTGATGGGGGTACAGTGTAGAGGGAGCTTTACTCTGTATCTAACCCCGTGCTGTCCCTGTCCTGGGAGTGTTTAGAACATAGAACATAGAACATTACAGCACAGAACAGGCCCTTCGGCCTTCGATGTTGCGCCGACCAATATAAAAAGCAATGCCCCTCAAAACTAAACCATTCCCTTCTCTTCCATATACTTATCAACTAACCTCTTAAACGCCACCAAACTTGGCGCATCTACAACTGCTGCAGCAGGGCATTCCACTCCCGAACCACCCTTTGGGTAAAGAACCTGCCTCTGATATCCGTCCTATAACTATCACCCCTTAATTTAAAGCTGTGTCCCCTCGTGCTAGCTTTTCCCATCCTAGGAAAAAGGCTATCACTGTCCACCCTATCTAAACCTCTAATCATCTTATATGTTTCGATTAGGTTCCCTCTTAGCCGCCTCCTTTCTAACGAAAACAACCTCAAATCCCTCAGCCTCTCTTCATAAGACCTGCCCTCCATACCAGGCAACATCTGGTAAACCTCCTCTGTACCCTCTCCAATGCCTCCACATCTTTCTTATAATGCGGGGACCAGAACTGTACACAATACTCCAAGTGCGGCCGCACTAGAGTTTGGTACAGTTGCAACATGACGTTGCGGCTCCGAAATTCAATCCCTCTACCAATAAAAGCCAAGACTCCATATGCCTTCCTAACAACCTTCTCGACCTGACTGCCTACTTTCAGGGATCTATGCACATAACACACCAAGATCCCTCTGTTCATCTAGACTACTAAGAATCCTACCATTTGCCCTATACTCTACACATTTATTATTTCTGCCACAGTGCATTACCTCACACTTTTCCACATTAAACTCCATTTGCCACCTCTCGGCCCAGCTCTGCCACTTGTCCAAGTCCCTCTGCAAACTATAACACCCCTCTTCACTATCTACCACTCCACCGACTTTAGTGTCATCTGCAAATTGACTAATCCATCCTTCAATACCCTCATCCAGATCGTTTATAAAAATTACAAACAGCAGGGGCCCCAAAACAGACCCCTGAGGTACACCACTTGTCACCGAACTCCACGATGAATATCTCCCATCAACCACCA
Organism: Sphyrna mokarran; assembly: GCA_024679065.1. Taxonomy (NCBI): domain Eukaryota; kingdom Metazoa; phylum Chordata; class Chondrichthyes; order Carcharhiniformes; family Carcharhinidae; genus Sphyrna; species Sphyrna mokarran. Next base: position 29,984 of record JAGIQG010000166.1, read on the forward strand.
CCCTCTGTCTTCTATCTGCTAGCCAATTCCTAACCCAATTAGCTAAATCACCCTCTATCCCATACATCTGCATTCTCTGCAGAAGTCTTCCATGGGCCACCTTATCAAACGCCTTACTAAAGTCCATATATACCACATCAACCGCCTTACCCCCATCCACCTCTTTAGTCACTTTTTCAAAAACTCAATGAGGTTAGTAAGGCACGACCTACCCTTCACAAAACCATGCTGACCATCCCCAATCAATTCATTTCTCTCTAAATAACTATAAATCCTATCCCTAATAATTCTCTCCAATACTTTGCCCACAACAGAAGTAAGACTCACTGGCCTATAATTCCCAGGAAAGTCTCTCTTCCCCTTCTTGAACAACGGGACCACATTTGCTATCCTCCATCCTCCGGAACCACATCCGTAACCAACGACGACCTGAAGATCAGAGCCAGAGGTTCTGTAATCTCCTCTCTTGCCTCCCAGAGAATCCGAGGGTAAATCCCAACCGGCCCAGGGGACTTATCCAACTTCAAACCCTCGAGAATATCTCGCACATCCTCCCTATCTACTTCAATAATTTCCAGTTTGCAACCCTGTACCTCAGTGTTCTCCATAACTACATTTACATCACCCTGCGTGAATACCGAAGAGAAATATTTATTCAGTATCTCTCCAATCTCCTCAGGCTCCACGCACAACTTCCCACTGCTGTCTATGACTGGCCCTAATCTTGCCCTAACCAATCTTCTTTTCTTAACATATCTAAAGAAAGCTTTAGGATTCTCCTTAATCCTATCAGCCAAAGTCTTCTCGTGTCCTCTCTTAGCTCTCCTCAATTCACTCTTTAGCTCCATCCTGGCTAATCTATAGCTATCCATTGCACTAACCGAGCCTTCAAGCCTCATCCTGACATAAGCCTCCTTTTCCCTTCTAACCAGCAAATCAACTTTTTTCGTACACCAAGGTTCTCTTACTCGACCATTTCCCCCTTGCCTGACAGGGACATACTTATCAAGGACTCGCAGCAGCTGCTCCTTGAATAAGCTCCACATTCCCGATGTTCCCAGTCCCTGTAGTTTCCTAGTCCAATCTATGCACCCTAATTCTCTCCTGATGGCCTCATAATTACCCTTCCCCCACCTATAACTACTGCCCCCAGCTTCATGCCTATCGCTATCCATCACTAAGGTGAACGTAACCGAATTGTGGTCACTATCACCAAAATGTTCACCAACTTCCAAGCCTAACACCTGGTCTGGCTCATTGCCCAGCACCAAATCAAATGTAGCCTCACCTCTAGTTGGCATCTCTACATACTGAGTCAAAAAACCCTCCTGCACACTTTGTACGAAAACTGACCCCTCTAACGAGCTAGAGCTATAGCTATTCCAATCAATATAAATAAAGTTAAAGTCCCCCATAACAATTACCCTATTACTTTCACTCCTGACCAGAATTGACTTGGCAATCCTTTCCTCTACCTCTCTAGAACTTTTAGGAGGTCTATAAAAGACTCCCAACAGGGTGGCCTCTCCTTTCCTGTTTCTAATCTCAGCCCCTACTACCTCAACAGACAAGTCCTCATCAATGTTTGATGGGGGGACAGTGTAGAGGAAGCTTTACTCTGTATCTAACCCCGTGCTATACCTGTCCTGGGAGTGTTTGATGGGGGGACAGGGCAGATGGAGCTTTACTCTGAATCTATCCCTGTGCTGTCGTGTCCTGGGATGGGGAACAGTGTAGAGGGAGCTTTACTCTGTATCTAAACCCGTGTTGTACCTGTCCTGGGAGTGTTTGATGGGGGACAGTGTAGACGGAGCTTTGCTCCCTATATAACTCCGTGCTGTACCTGTCCTGGGAGTTTTTGATGGGAGAACTGTGTAGAGGGAGCTTTACTCTGTATCTAACGCCGTGCTGTACATGTCCTGGGAGTGTTTGATGGGGGGACAGTGTAGAGGGAATTTACTCTGTATCTAACCCTGTGCTGTACCTGTCCTGGGAGTGTTTGATGAGGGGACAGTGTAGAGGGAGCTTTACTCTGTGTCTAACCCCGTGCTGTGCCTGTCCTGGGAGTGTTTGATGTGGGGGACAGTGTAGATGGAGATTTACTCTGAATCTATCCCCGTGCTGTCGTGTCCTGGGATGGGGAACAGTGTAGACGGAGCATTACTCTGTATCTAAACCCGTGTTGTACCTGTACTGGGAGTGTTTGATATGGGGACAGTGTAGAGGGAGCTTTACTCTGTATCTAACCCCGTGCTGTACCTGTCCTGGGAGTGTTTGATGTGGGGACAGTGTAGAGGGAGCTTTACTCTGTATCTAACTCCATGCTGTACCTGTCCTGGGAGTGTTTGATGTGGAGACAGTGTAGAGGGAGCTTTACTCTGTATCTAACCCCGTGCTGTACCTGTCCTGGGAGTGTTTGATGTGGGGACAGTGTAGAGGGAGCTTTACTCTGTATCTAACCCCATGCTGTACCTGTCCTGGGAGTGTTTGATGGGGACAGTGTAGAGGGAGCTTTACTCTGTATCTAACCCCGTGCTGTACCTGTCCTGGGAGTGTTTGATGGGGGGACAGTGTAGAGGGAGCTTTACTCTGTATCTAACCCCGTGCTGTACCTGTCCTGGGAGTGTTTGATGGGGGGACAGTGTAGAGGGAGCTTTACTCTGTATCTAACCCCGTGCTGTACCTGTCCTGGGAGTGTTTGATGGGGGGACAGTGTAGAGGGAGCTTTACTCTGTATCTAACCCCGTGCTGTACCTGTCCTGGGAGTGTTTGATGTGGGGACAGTGTAGAGGGAGCTTTACTCTGTATCTAACCCCGTGCTGTACCTGTCCTGGGAGTGTTTGATGGGGGACAGTGTAGAGGGAGCTTTACTCTGTATCTAACCCCGTGCTGTACCTGTCCTGGGAGTGTTTGATGTGGGGACAGTGTAGAGGGAACTTTACTCTGTATCTAACCCCATGCTGTACCTGTCCTGGGAGTGTTTGATGGAGGGGCAGTGTCGAGGGAGCTTAATCTGGATCTAAGCTGGGATTGACGCTGCTGCCAGGGGCGTGGGGGCTTTGGATGGAGTTGCAGAGGAGGTTTACCAGGATGTTGTCCTGTTACGGAGGATCCTGGCAATGAGGAGAGATTGGGGAAACTGGGGATGTTCTCAGTGGAACAGCGGAGAAAGAGGGGAGACCTAATCGAGGGGTATAAAACTGCGAAGGCTACAGATCGGGTGGACAGTGGGAAGCCTTTTTCCAGGTCAGAGATGGCGAACGCGAGGGGGTCACGGGTTCAAGGGGAGGGGGCCAGGTTTAACTCCGATATCAGGGGGGGTGTATTTTACACAGAGGGTGGTGGGGGGAGGGTGGGAATGCGCTGCCAAGTAGGGACACACGGGGATAATTTCAGACTTACCCAGAGAGTCACGTGAGCGGATTGGGAATGGGGGGGATGTGGATGCAAACGGATGGTCTCGTTGGACCACTGAGCAGCACAGGCTTGTAGGGCCGAAGGGCCTCTTCTCTCTGCGATACTGTTCTCTGTTCTGAGTCCACTAAGACATCGCTTCATTCCGAATGATAGATCCGTTCCGTTTTTCATTCCGGCAGGATTTTCCTCGTCCGTTTGATGTTGCTCTGTCTGGTCCTCATATTAAAACACAACGGACTTGCGGGTGAGTCAAAACACAATTCTGTCTCTGCCAAGGGAGCGTCGCACTGTGGGGAGGGTCGGTGCTGAGGGAGCACCGCACTGTGTGGAGGGTCGGTACTGAGGGAGCGCCACACTGTGGGAGGGTCAGTGCTGAAGGAGCGCCGCACTGTGGGAGGGTCGGTGCTGAGAGAGCGCCGCACTGTGGGAAGGGTCGGTGCTGAGGGAGCGTCGCACTGCGGGGAGGGTCGGGGCTGAGGGAGTGCCGCACTGTGGGGAGGGTCGTTGCTGAGGGACTGACACCCTGTGGGAAGGGTCGGTGCTGAGGGAGCGCCGCACTGTTGGGACTGGCGGTGCTGAGGGAGCGCCGCACTGTGTGGAGATTCGGTGCTGAGGGAGCACCGCACTGTGGGGAGGGTCAGTGCTGAGGGAGCACCGCATTGTGGGGAGGGTCTGTGCTGAGGGAGCGCCGCACTGTGGGAGGGTCTGTGCTGAGAGAGCGCCGCACTGTGGGGAGAGTCGGTGCTGAGGGAGCGACACACTGTGAGATGGTCAGTGCTGAGGGAATGCCGTACTGTGGGGAGGGTGCTGAGGGATCGACACACTGTGAGATGGTCAGTGCTAAGGGAGCAGCGTACTGTGGGGAGGATCAGTGCTGTGGGAGCGCCGCAATGTGGGGATGGTCGGAGCTGAGGGATCGCCGCACTGTGGGGATGGTCGGTGCTGAGGGAGCGCCACAGTGTGGGAGGGTCGGTGCTGAGGGAGCGCCGCACTGTGGGAGGGTCGGTGCTGAGGGAGCGCCGCACTGTGGGGAGGGTCGGTGCTGAGGGAGTGCCGCACTGTGGGGAGGGTTGGTGCTGAGGGAGCGCCGCACTGTTGGGGGGTCGGTGCTGAGGGAGTGCTGCACTGTTGGGGGGTCGGTGCTGAGGGAGTGCTGCGCTGCGGGAGGGTCGGTGCTGAGGGAGTGCAGCACTGCGGGAGGGTCGGTGCTGAGGGAGCGCCGCACAGTGGGGAGGGTCGGTGCTGAGGGAGCGCTGCGCTGTGGGGAGGGTCGGTGCTGAGGGAGCGCCGCACTGAGAGACGGTCGGTGCTGAGCGAGAGCCGCACTGTCGGAGGGTTGGTGCTGAGGGAGCGCCACACTGTGGGGAGGGTCAGTGCTGAGGGAGTGCTGCACTGTTGGTGGGTCGGTGCTGACGGAGTGCTGCACTGTTGGTGGGTCGGTGCTGAGGGAGTCCTGCACTGTTGGGCGGTCGGTGCTGAGGGAGCGTCGCACTGTGAGAGGATCAGTGCTGAGCGAGAGCCGCACTGTGGGAGGGTCGGAGCTGAGGCAGCGCCGTACTGTGGGAGGATCAGTGCTGAGGGAGCGCCGCACTGTGGGAGGGTCAGTGCTGAGGGAGCGCCGCACTGTGGGAAGGGCCGGTGCTGAGGGAGCACCGCACAGCAGGAGGGTCGGTGCTGAGGGAGCGCCACACTGCAGGAGGGTCGGTACTGAGCGAGAGCCGCACTGTGAGAGGGTCGGTGCTGAGGGAGTGCAGCACTGTGGGAGGGTCGATGCTGAGGGAGCGCCGCACTGTGAGAGAGTTGGTGCTGAAGGAGCGCCGCACTGTGGGGAAGGTCGGTGCTTAGGGAGTGCTGCACTGTTGGTGGGTCGGTGCTGAGGGAGTGCTGCACTGTGGGAGGGTCGGTGCTGAGGGAGTGCTGCACTGTTGGGGGGTCGGTGCTGAGGGAGTGCTGCACTGTTGGTGGGTCGGTGCTGAGGGAGTGCTGCACTGTGGGAGGGTCGGTGCTGAGGGAGCGCTGCACTGTTGGGGGGTCTGTGCTGAGGGAGCGCTGCACTGTTGGTGGGTCGTTGCTGAGGGAGTGCTGCACTGTTGGTGGGTCGGTGCTGAGGGAGTGCTGCACTGTTGGTGGGTCGGTGCTGAGGGAGTGCTGCACTGTTGGGGGGTTGGTGCTGAGGGAGCGATGCACTGCGGGAGGTTGGTGCTGAGGGAGCGCCGCACTGTGGGCGGGTCAGTGCTGAGGGAGTGCCACACTGTGGGCGGGTCAGTGCTGAGGGAGCGCCACACTGTGGGCGGGTCGGTGCTGAGGGAGCGCCACACTGTGGGCGGGTCAGTGCTGAGGGAGTGCCACACTGTGGGCGGGTCAGTGCTGAGGGAGTGCCACACTGTGGGAGGGTCGGTACTGAGCGAGAGCCACACTGTGGGAGTGTCGGTGCTGAGGGAGCGCCGCACTGCGGAGGGTCAGTGCTGAGGGAGCGCCGCACTGTGGGAGGCTCGGTGTTGAGGGAGCTCCGCACTGTGGGAAACTCAGTGTTGAGGGAGCGCCGCACTGTGGGAAACTCAGTGTTGAGGGAGCGCCGCACTGTGGGAGGGTCGGTGCAGAGTGAGCGCCGCACTGTGGGAGGGTCGGTGCAGAGTGAGCGACACACTGTATTGTTTGTTACCAGGATATGGTCGATCCTGGAACAGTTTCTAAGAATGTTTGATTTTGTTTTATCTTGAAGCGGAACGTACTGTGTTCAGTGAGATTGAATCCTGTGAGTATTTGCAATATTTTTTATTCTGGGCTCTGTAGAGATCCTGATGTGTATCGGAATATGTTTGAATTATGTTGGATTTACAGTCCTGAGGGAGCGCCGCACTGTGGGAGGGTCAGTGCTGAGGGAGCTCCGCACTGTGAGGAGGGTCGGTGTTGAGGGAGCTCCGCACTGTGGGAGGATTGGTGCTGAGGGAGCTCCACACTGTGCGGAGGGTCGGTGTTGAAGGAGCAACACTCTGTGAGATGGTCAGTGCAGAGGGAGCGCCGCACAGTGGGGAGGGGCGGTGCTGAGGGAGTGTCACACTGTTGAGGGGTCGGTGCTTAGAGAGTGCCGCACTTTGTGGGAGGGTTGGAGCCGAGGGAGCGCCGCACTGTGGGGAGAGTCGGTGCTGAGGGAGCGGGGCACTGTATTGTTTGTTACGAGGATATGGTCGATCCTGGAACAGTTTCTCAGAATGTTTTATTTTGTTTTATTGTGAAGGGGGACCTGTGGATCCAAGAGGGCATCATTCCTGTGAGTATTTGCAATATTTTTTATTCTGGGCTCTGTAGAGATCCTGATGTGTATCGGAATAAGTTTGGATTATGTTGGATTTACAGTCCTGGCGGAGTGCCGCACATTGAGAGGGTCGGTGCTGAGGGAGCGCCACACTGTGTGGGGAGGGCCGGTGATGAGGGAGCAGCGCACTGTGGGAGGGTCGGTGCTGAGGGTGCGCCGCACTGTGGGAGGGTCGGTGCAGAGTGAGCGCCGCACTGTGGGAGGATCGGTGCAGAGGGAGCGCTGCACTGTGGGAGGGTCGGTACCGTGGGAGCGCCGCACTGTGGGAGGGTCGGTGCTGAGGGAGCGCCGCACTGTGGGGAGGGTCGGTGCTGTGGGAGTGCCGCACTGTGGGTTGGTGGGTGCTGAGGGAGCGCCGCACTGTGGGAGGGTCGGTGCTGTGGGAGCGCCGCACCGTGGGAGGGTCGGTGCTGAGGGAGCGCCGCACTGTGGGAGGGTCGGTGCTGAGGGAGCGCCGCACTGTGGGGGGGTCGGTGCCGTGGGAGTGCCGCACTGTGGGGGGTCAGTGCCATGGGAGCGCCGCACTGCGGGAGGGTCGGTGCTAGGGAGCGCCGCACTGTGGGGAGGGTCGGTGAGAGGGAGCGCCGCACTGTGGGAGGGTCAGTGCTGAGGGAGCGCCGCATGTGGAGGGTCAGTGCTGAGGGAGGCCGCATGTGGAGGGTCGGCTGAGGGAGCGCCGCACTGTGGGGAGGTCGTGCTGGGAGCGCCGCACTGTGGGTTGTGGGTGCTGAGGGAGCGCTGCAAGTTGGGGGGTCGGTGCTGTGGGAACGCCGCACTGTGGGAGGGTCAGTGCTGTGGGAGCGCCGCACCGTGGGAGGGTCGGTGCTGAGGGAGCGCCGCACTGTGGGGGGGTCGGTGCCGTGGGAGTGCCGCACTGTGGGGGGGTCAGTGCCATGGGAGCGCCGCACTGCGGGGAGGGTCGGTGCTGAGGGAGCGCCGCACTGTGGGGAGGGTCGGTGATGAGGGAGCGCCGCACTGTGGGGAGGGTCGGTGCTGAGGGAGCGCCGCACTGTGGGGAGGGTCGGTGCTGAGGGAGCGCCGCACTGTGGGAGGGTCGGTGCTGAGGGAGCGCCGCACTGTGGGAGGGTCGGTGCTGAGGGAGCGCCGCACTGTGGGAGGGTCGGTGATGAGGGAGCGCCGCACTGTGGGAGGGTCGGTGCTGAGGGAGCGCCGCACTGTGGGGAGGGTCGGTGCTGAGGGAGCGCCGCACTGTGGATGATACCTACCAGTCAATGTTGGATTTTGGATCTGATTCTCACAGGGTTTTATTTCATTCTGTTTTTAACCAGCTGATGAGGTGATTGAGGATCTCATGCACAAGGACGGTGAGTGTGTTTGCAATGTGTTGTATTCTGGCCTCTCTGGACTCACGGTATTTGGGGAATGAACGTGGACAAGTGTCGGATCTCTCTGGCTTGGTTGGTGGTGGGGGGAGCATTTTGGGGATAGCGATCATAACTCTGCCTCCCTCACACTGGTGTTCGATAGAAATCGGAGCGAGCTTGGGAAGTTTGTCGCTGGGGTAATACGAAGGCAGGAAATTCAAGGTGTGAATTGGGAGGAGGTTTTCTCAGGGAGACGTGCAGAAGAAATGCGGCGGATTTTCAAGGAATGTTTGTCTGGTGCTCGGAGGAACAACCGTCCATTGAGACTCGGGGGGGTGGGTTTGGTAGGTTACGGGAACTGCGGTGCATGAGAGGGAATGCTTCCAAAAGATTCCGGGAGCTCAGAGGCGTTAGCGATCTGGGAGAGTGCGCGACTAGCGGGAAGGAACTTCAGCGGGGGAAGTGAGGAGGGCCGGAAGGGATCACGAGAAGATCTTGGCGGGTAAGGTTAAGGAGAACCCCCAGGCATTCCACAGAGACACGAAGAGCGGAAGGATGAGGCGTGAAGGGGTCGGACCTACAAGACGTGAAGGGGCAGGAGTACGGGCGGAATCAGCAGACGTGCTGAACGAATACTTTGCCTCGATAATCACGGTGGGGAAAGAGATCTGGGAGGTTGTGATGCAGCTTTGCGGCCGAATGCAAAGATCGAGCGTGCGGGCGTTACGGAAGAGCACGTGTTGAGGAGGATCAGGTTGGATAAGTCGCAGGGACCAGATGGGATGTACCTCTGGTTCGTGTGCGAGGCGAGGGAAGGGATTGCAGACACCCCCCCCACCCAGCGATGATCTTTGCGTCGCCGAAGGCGACGGGAAAGTTTTTCGAGGATTTGTGGATCTTGTTCCTTTATTCAAGAGAGGGAATCTTAGAGATAGTGCTGGAAATTGTAGAGCGGTGGGTCTTACCTCAGTAGGTTGATGGAGAAGATCCTTAGAGGCAGGATTTGGAGAGGTCGAGGGTGATCAAAAATAGCACGGCTATTTCAAATCTTGCCTTCCGACCCTGGTCGAGTCCTCTGAAGATGTGGCTAAACACATTGATGAAGGAAGAGCGGTGGATGTGGTTTATATGGACTTCATTATTTCGATAAGGTCCCCCATTGCCAGGCTTCTGGAGAAGCTGAGAGGGCATGGGATCCAAGGGGCTTTGACCTTGTGGATCTGGAACCGGCTTGCCAGCATTAGGCAGAGAGTGGTTGCGGATGGGTCTTGTTCTGCGTGGAGGTCGGTAACCAGTGGAGTGTCCCAGGATCTGTTCCGGGACCACTGCTTTTCGTAAGTGACCTGGATGAAGAAGGGGAGGGATGGGTTAGTAAGTTCGCCGAAGGTCGGGGGTGTCGTGGATGGTCTGGAGGGATGTCGGAAGTTGCAGCGGGACATAGACAGGATGCAAGACTGGGCGGAGAAGTGGCAGATGGACTTCGACGCGGATAAATGTGCGGTGGTCTATTTTGGCAGGACCAATGGGACGAAGGAGTACAATATCGAGGGTAGGACTCTTGGCAGTGTCGAGGAGCAGAAGGATCTTGGGGACTGAGTCCGTAGGAGTCTTAAATCTGCCTCGCAGGTGGAGGATGTGGTCAAGAAAGCGTTCTGGCCTTCATTAATCAAGGGATTAAGTTTAGGAGTCGGGAGGTAATGCTGCAACTTTATACGACCCTTGTCAGACCCCACTGTGCGCAGTTCTGGTCTCCTCACTAGAGGAAGGATGTAGAGGCTATTGAGAGAGTTCAGAGGATATTTACAAGGAAGTTGCCTGGATTGGGGGCCATACCTTATGAGGATAGGTTGAGGAGAGCTGGGTCTCTTCTCACTGGAGAGACGAAGGTTGAGAGGCGACCTGATAGAGGTTTATAAGATGTTGAGAGGAATAGATAGGGCGGAGGCTATTTCCCAGGGCTGTAATTGTCGCTACGAGAGGACACAGGGTGTAAGGTGCTGGGGGACAAGTACAGAAGAAATGTTAGGGGTACGTTTTTCACTCAGAGGGTGGTGAGTGAGCGGAATCAACGGTGGTGGTAGAGGCGAACTTGCCGGGGTCTTTTGAGAGACTTCTGGATTTAATGGGATTGAGAATTATAGACAGGCCTGAGTAGGTAGGGATAGGATCGGCGCAACTTGTGGGCCGAAGGGCCTGTTTGTGCTGTAGTTTTTCTATGTTATATCCTGCTGCGTATAGGAGTAAGGGTGGATTCTGTTGGTGTGTGAGTGCTGAGGGAGAGCCGCACTGTGAGAGGGTCAGTGCTGAGGGAGAGCCGCACTGTGAGAGGGTCAGTGATGAGGGAGCGCCGCACTGTGGGAGGGTCAGTGTTGAGGGAGCGCCGCACTGTGGGAGGGTCGGTGCTGATGGAGAGCCGCACTGCGGGAGGGTCGGTGCTGAGGGAGCACCACACTGTGGGGAGGGTCGGTGTTGAGGGAGCGCCGCACTGTGAGAGGGTCAGTGCTGATGGAGAGCCGCACTGCGGGAGGGTCGGTGCTGAGGGAGCACCACACTGTGGGGAGGGTCAGTGCTGAGGGAGCGCCGCACTGTGAGAGGGTCAGTGCTGAGGGAGCGCCGCACTGCGGGAGGGTCGGTGCTGAGGGAGCGCCGCACTGTGAGAGGGTCAGTGCTGAGGGAGAGCCGCACTGCGGGAGGGTCGGTGCTGAGGGAGCGCCGCACTGTGGGAGGGTCAGTGCTGAGGGAGCACCGCACTATGGGAGGATCGGTGCTGAGGGAGCGCCGCACTGTGGGGAGGGTTGGTGCTGAGGGAGCGCCGCACTGTGGGGAGGGTCGGTGCTGAGGGAGCACCGCACTGTGGGAGGGTCGGTGCTGAGGGAGCGCCGCACTGTGGGAGGATCGGTGCTGAGGGAGCACCGCACTGTGGGAGGGTCGGTGCTGAGGGAGCACCGCACTGGGGGAGGGTCGGTGCTGAGGGAGCGCTGCACTGTGTGGGAGGGTCAGTGCTGAGGGAGCGCCGCACTGTGGGGAGGGTTGGTGCTGAGGGAGCACTGCACTGTGGGGAGGGTTGGTGCTGAGGGAGCACCGCACTGTGGGGAGGGTCGGTGCTGAGGGAGCACCGCACTGTGGGGAGGGTTGGTGCTGAGGGAGCGCCGCACTGTGGAGAGGGAGCTGAAGGACTAAATGCATTACTGATCTGTGCCTCGCTGACCTCCCTCTCTCCCTCTCTCTCCCATCCTGTTGTAGTACACTGCGGCGTTCCTGCGAACATCTCACACGGACATTATGAATATCTCTCACACCACGATGAGGACACCTACCTTTCCGTGATCAAATATGTTTGCGACGGCCCTGTCTACTTCCTCGAGGATCCCGAGGAGGGTGGGTAACGCTGGCGTCCGGGGAGAACCATCAAAGTGCAATCGAGTTACAAAGCCGCCCCCAAAAAAAATCATGTAGTCCCCCTCTACAGATTGGGCTGTAATACCCTAGGGCAGCCTGTAACCTGATGTTGCTGGAGGTCGGTGATGGGGGCAGTGTTGCAATAACCAGTAAAATCCACCCAACGCTCACCGAACTTTCGATGTCGCGCTGTTCTTATCCTTCTCTGAATGAGCTGTGTCGATTGTACACCCCCCTCCCCCCGCCCAAATCTGTCCATCTCGATTATGGTTACAAGGTGACCAGGTTTGTGTTCGATGGGTTAACTGAGGGAATCGTGAGCGGGGCTGAGGGTCCCCGAGCGATCGGGTTTTTGTTTTGAGAGAGTGATGGCAAGAGGGGAGGAACGCCAGCCAGGAAAGTGTGAGCATGTCGGAGAAACAGCAAAACCTGCGCGAGAAGGAACGCTGTGAGGAGTGCCCCCGGTAAATTTGACCGACCGGTTTCCAGGACAAGTGAGGCAGCTTCAGGGCGGGGTAAACTTCTGCTCCATTTTACCGAGGACGCGACCAGGAGGAGAATATTTCTCACCCAGTGCTGTTGGCTGAAATTGAGATGGTTAGTGACCTTGCCAAGTTGGGGGATGCAGGAAAGAGTGATCATAATATTCGGCAATTTTGGAACGGGTTTGAGAGCAATTTGAAGAGATCCAATATCAGTTGTTGCAAATCTGAGGCTCATCCCCCATCCCCCCACCCTCTTCCCATCTCCCTCACTCCCCCTGCCCTCCCCACCGTCTCCCTCACTCTCTCCGCCCTCTCCCCCTCTCCCTTGCTCGCCCCGACTCTCTTCCTGTCTCCCTCGCTCCCCCACCTCTCTCCCCACTCTCCCTCGCTCCTCCTGCCTCTGTCCCCCTCTCCCTTGCTCAACCCGCCCCTCTCCCTGTCTCCCTCACTCCCCCTGCCCCTCTCCCCCTCTCCCTCACTCTCCCCGTCTCCCTCACTCTCCCCGCGCCCTCTCCCCCTCTTCCCCGCTCTCCCTGCCTCTCTCCCCCATCTCCCTCGTTGTTCTCCCAGCCCCGGGTGGGGTGGGGTGGGGTGGGGTGGGTGAAGGGGTTAGAACGATGAAGTAGAGTCGGAGGGGTAGACGGGGAGTGGGGGTGTGACACTGCGATGCTCTGGGGAAATGCGGCTAATGATCCGGGATTTGTTCTAACTCTGTCTCTGTCTCTCTCCCTCTCTCTGTCTCCCCCGATTCCCTCCAGCCGTGTACGTTTGCACGGAAAACAACAAGTGGAAGAACGCAAAATTGAAGTACCATTTACCAGAATGTCACAAAGGTAAAACGGACACAGAAATTTCAGGAACACACAGTCTCCCGATCGCCCTCGGTTAGACCCACACTCGGAGCACAGTTCCCGTCTCCCTATCCCCCTCGGTTAGACACACACTCGGAGCACAGTTCCCGTCTCCCTATCCCCCTCGGTTAGACCCACACTCGGAGCACAGTTCCCATCTCCCTATCCGCCTCGGTTAGACCCACACTCGAAGCACAGTTCCCGTCTCTCTATCCCCCTCGGTTATACCCACACTCGGAGCACAGTTCCCGTCTCCCTATCCCCCTCGGTTAGACCCACACTCGGAGCACAGTTCCCGTCTCCCTATCCCCCTCGGTTAGACCCACACTCGGAGCACAGTTCCCGTCTCCCTATCCCCCTCGGTTAGACCCACACTCGGAGCACAGTTCCCGTCTCCCTATCCCCCTCGGTTAGACCCACACTCGGAGCACAGTTCCCGTCTCCCTGTCCCGACTGACAACAAACATTGAAACATTACATGGGGAGCGGCGAGATTGTTGGGCTGGGATTAAAATTCTCTGAAGCAACGTCCACTTGAAGGGGAGAGCAGGAATTGGAAGGGCAGAAGGGTCTGTTTGAATCCTACGTTGGTTCGATCTCAGTTCCCCAGACTGAGGAATTCTTTTTCCCTGACTTTCTGTCTCTTAGTCTCGTGTGGAGTTCCGGCGGATATCGAACACGGGCATTTTGAATATGTGACCACACACGGGGTGACTTCCTACCTGTCTGCGATCAAATATACCTGTGACGCAAACTATCACGAGAGAGACTTCAGCGATGAGGGTGGGTTCTGTAAATCTGTCCACAGACAGTGCTGAGGGAGCGCCGCACTGTGGGGAGGGTCGGTGCTGAGGGAGCACCGCACTGTGGGGAGGGTCAGTGCTGAGGGAGCGCCGCACTGTGGGGAGGGTCGGTGCTGAGGGAGCGCCGCACTGCGGGAGGGTCGGTGCTGAGGGAGCGCCGCACTGTGGGGAGGGTCGGTGCTGAGGGAGCGCCGCACTGTGGGGAGGGTCGGTGCTGAGGGAGCGCCGCACTGTGGGGAGGGTGAGTGTTGAGTGGGTGATGGTCTCTGGGGGCAGTGTGGGTGGTTCTGGGGGCTGATTTAAGTTCCCGTGCTGCGTTCTAACCCATGTTGTGCTGTTTAGGTGTTTATGTGTGTACTATCGAGGGTAAATGGAGAAATACTGATTTGGATGACCACGTTCCCACATGTGAACCAGGTACAGAATCATGTTCACTCCGTCTGCTTTCCATCAGAGAGCCCTGTTAAACACAGAGTCTCTCTCTCGCTCGCTCGCTCTCTCTGTCTGTCTCTCTGTCTGTCTCTCTCTCTGTCTCTCTCTTTCTCTCTGTCTCTCTCTCTCTCTGTCTCTCTCTCTCTCTGTCTCTCTCCCCACTCTCTCTCTCTCTCTCTCTGCCCCTCTAACGTCTTCCTGTTCCATCTCTCTCTGTCTCTCCTCTCTGTCTCTCTCTGTCTCTCTCTCCCTCTCGTTCTCTCTCTCTGTCTCTCTCTCTCTCTCTCTTCTCTCTCTCTCTTCTCTCTCTCTCTCTCTCTCTCTCTTCTCTCTCTCTCTCTGTCTCTCTCTCTGTCTCTCTCTCTTCTCTCTCTCTTCTCTCTCTTCTCTCTCTTCTCTCTCTTCTCTCTCTCTCTCTGTCTCTCTCTCTCTCTCTCTCTCTCTCTGTCCTCTCTCTCTCTTCTCTCTCTCTCTCTCTCTCTTCCTCTCTCTCTCTCTCTCTCTCTCTCTCTCTCTCTCTCTCTCTCTCTCTCTCTCTCTCTCTCTCTCTCTCTCTCTCTCTCTCTCTCTCTCTCTCTCTCTCTCTCTCTCTGTCTCTCTCTCTGCCTCTCTCTCTGTCTCTCTCTCTCTGTCTCTCTCTCTCTCTCTCTCTCTCTCTCTCTCTCTCTCTCTCTCTCTCTCTCTCTCTCTCTCTCTCTCTCTCTCTCTCTCTCTCTCTGTCTCTCTCTCTCTCTGTTCTCTCTCTCTGTCTCTCTCTCTATCTCCCTCTCTCTCTCTCTTTGTCTCTCTGTCTCTCTCTCTGTCTCTCTCTCTCCCTCTCCTCTCTCTCTCGTCTCTCTCTGTCTCTCTCTCTCTCCATCTCTCTGTCTCTCTCTTTCTCTCTCTCTCTCTGTCTCCTTCTCTCTCTCTTCCTCTGTCTCTCTCTCTGTATCTCTCTCTCTCTCTCTCTCTCTCGGTGAGGGATCAGTCTGATGTTCTCTCTCTCTCTCTCTCTCGGTGAGGGATCAGTCTGATGTTTCTCTCCTCTCTCTCTCTCTCTCTCGGTGAGGGATCAGTCTGATGTTCTCTCTCTCTCTCTCTCTCTCTCGGTGAGGGATCAGTCTGATGTTCTCTCTCTCTCTCTCTCTCTCTCTCGGTGAGGGATCAGTCTGATGTTCTCTCTCTCTCTCTCTTCTCTCTCTGGTGAGGGATCAGTCTGATGTTCTCTCTCATCTCTCTCTCTCTCTCTCTCTCGGTGAGGGATCAGTCTGATGTTCTCTCTCTCTCTCTTTCTCTCGGTGAGGGATCAGTCTGATGTTCTCTCTCTCTCTCTGGTGAGGGATCAGTCTGATGTTCTCTCTCTCTCTCTCTCTCTTGGTGAGGGATCAGTCTGATGTTCTCTCTCTCTCTCTCTCTCGGTGAGGGATCAGTCTGATGTTCTCTCTCTCTCTCTCTCTCTCTCTCTTGGTGAGGGATCAGTCTGATGTTCTCTCTCTCTCTCTCGGTGAGGGATCAGTCTGATGTTCCTCTCTAGTTGAGTGCGGACGTCCCGTGGTTCACTTGGAAACTCACCAGCGGGTGGTGGGTGGCCAGATGGTGATCAACGGTGCCTCCCCCTGGAGCATGCTGCTGCGCGGGACCGACGGCGATATTATCGACGGTGCCCTGATTGACCACCAGTGGATGCTGACCAGTGCCCACGCCCTGCAGGGCGAGGGGCGCCAGGAGGCCGACATCAAGGCCAACTTCCACGCCTATGTGGGCATCGAGGATGCGCGAGAGATGGACAGTGCCCACGAGGTGCACATCGAAAGCATCTTCTACCACTTGCGCCCCAAGGATGCCGTGGTCTACCGCAGCGACCTGGCGCTGGTCAAGCTCCAGGAGAACATCACTTTCTCCAACCACATCATGCCCATCTGCCTGCCAGCCCACCAGCTGGTCTCCCAGGGCAAGGTGGGCCACCTGGCGGGCTGGGGGGTGGGCGCCGATCTGGTGCCCGCCACCCACCTGCTCTACGTGGAGCTGGGGGTGAGCAACACCAGCGAGTGCCTTCACCAGCTGCTGGCCGGGCACCCAGGGCTCTTCGCCGAGGGGGCGCCCGACCTCTTCTGCACGGAGTGCACGGCGCTGGGCGAGAACGTGTGCCGGGGGGACAGGGGCGCTCCCTTCGTGCTGGAGGAGGCGGGCGTGGAGTACGCGGCCGGAATCCTCTCCTACGACGAGGCCTGCCGCGCCCAGACCTACGCCGTCTACACCAACGTCTTTGACTACGTGGATTGGATCAAGGAGGTCATCGCCAACCATTGAGATTGTGGTGGACGTGAGGGCCCCGTGAGAGGGAGAGAGGGAGGGAGGGAGGGTGGGGATGTGTGTCGGGGAGGGTGCTTCCAGCAAACATACTTTGGTGGTGGTGTTACCAGTAAACATATAAAAATCCCTAGCCCCCCCACCCACGCCACCCTTTTCCTCCGCATCCCACGCACAGCGCCTCCACATCCTTGCTTATCTCCCCCCCACTTACCCCAAAGACACCCCCCCCCTGCGATCGTGGGATCCCCTTCGCGCTCCCCTGTACGCCAACCCAACCACCCCCTCCCCCCCACCCAACTCTCCAATCCCTCACATGCAAGAGAGTTCTTTGGCCCATTCCTGCGTGGGTGGGATTCATTCCACACGCTCCTTCCCCCCACCCCCCAACCTTTCGCACAACTGTGGGACCCATCCAACCGAAACCGCGCCCCCTACCACTCCCCTCTCCAAGCCTCCCAAAAACTGTGGGAATCCCTTCCCCACCCCATCCCGCTTCCCGACGCCGTTCATTGATCCATCAACGTATCCCTACCCCGGTGAACTATCTCACCCGCAAGCGCACCCACACACTCTGTGGGGGTTTGATAGCTCCTGGACCTCCTCGTGTGCACCACCCACCCCACCACACTCCCTCCCACAGCTGGGGTGGGGTGGGGATCCACCCCTCTCACCCAACACCAATCTCCACCAAACTCTTCTTCCTGCCTCCCTCTCAACAAACTGTGGGGACCCCCCTCCCCCACCCACTTCCTACTCCCCTCTCCCTCCCAAGAAAGAGTGGGGACGCTCCCCCCTCCCCACCCACTTCCAACTCCCGTCTCCCTCCCAAGAAAGAGTGGGGACCTTTCCCACTTCCTACACCCATCTCCCTCCCAAGAAAGAGTGGGGACCCCCCCGCTCCCTACCCACTTCCTTCTCCCGTCTCCCTCCCAAGAAAGAGTGGGGACCCTCCCCACTCCCTACCCACTTCCTTCTCCCGTCTCCCTCCCAAGAATGAGTGGGGACCCCCCCGCCCCTCCCTACCCACTTCCTACTCCCGTCTCCCTCTCAACAGAGAGGGGGAACCCACTCCCTACCCACTTCCTACCCCTCTCTCCCTCCCGAAAAGAACCTGCGGTGGTTGGGGGGCGGGGGGGTTGGGAAGAGTGGAGAGATTACGGTTGCGACGGGCAGTGGTGGAGGGGAGGGGAGGGGGTCACAGAGTTGACAAACGGATGGGCAGAGAGTTGTACGTGGGGGTGGGGGGTGCTGACCCCATCGTGCGCAAAATTTTTTATTAAAAGGCCTCAGTGCAAAGCATGCCGTCTCTCTCTCTCTCTCTCGCTTCCTTCCTCCGGTGACGGCGAGGTGGGGGGTTGGGGGGTGGTGGGTTTAGAAAATAGAACATAGAACATTACAGCGCAGTACAGGCCCTTCGGCCCTCGATGTTGCCCCGCCCAGTGGACCCTCTAACCTCAACTATTCCAATATCATCCATGTGCCTATCCACCGAACATTTGAACGCCCCCAAAGTAGGCGAGTCCACAACTGCTGCAGGCAGTGCATTCCACGCTCTCACCACCCTCTGTGTGAAGAACCTGCCTCTGACATCCGTCCTATAACTACCACCTCTTAATTTAAAGTTATGTCCCCTCGTGTTGGTCATCAACATCCGAGGAAAAAAGCTCTCATTATCCACCCTATCCAATCCCTTGATCATCTTATACGCCTCAATTAGGTCACCGCGTAACCTTCTTCTCTCTAATGAAAATAACCTCAGGTCCCTCAGCCTTTCCTCATAAGGCCTTCCCACCATACAGGCAACATCCTGGTAAACCTCCTCTGCACCCTTTCCAATGCTTCCACATCTTTCTTACAATGCGGCGACCAGAACTGTACGCAATACTCCAAGTGCGGCCGCACCAGAGTTTTGTACAGTTGTAACATAACCTCACGGCTCCTAAATTCAATCCCTCTACCAATAAAGCTAACACACCGTACGCCTTCTTAACAACTTTATCAACCTGGGTGCCAACTTTCAAAGAGCTTTGTACTTGTACCCCAAGATCCCTCTGCTCGACAACACTATTAAGGGTCCTTCCATTAACCCTATATTTCATATACCTGTTATTCCTACATGGGATTCGGAGTTACATATAGTTCTACGGCCTGGTAGGTAGGGATAGGATCGGCGCAAGCCGTGGGCCAAAGGGCCTGTTTGTGCTGTGGTGTTCTGTGTTCTCGGCGTTGGACAATGAATGAAATGATAAACAGAGGGTGGCGGGGGGGTGGAGACTGACGGGAAAGAGAGCGGAGCAGGGGGGGTGGGGGTGTGGAGACTGACGGGATCGCTGACACTGCAAATACCAACAGGATGGAAAGTTACAGACGCAGCCGCCGGGGTGGGTATATAAAGGAGGGGGGGGTGTGAAGAGAGGGTGAGGCGCGACGGGGTCAGCACACGGTTACGAAGCTCTGAGCCCAGCGCACAGCCATCTCCGCCAGGGACAACTGCGATCACCCACGGACGGACAAACACAAGCGTCAACATGGGGAGAGAGTAAGCAACGGGGAGCTTTACTCTGTACTAACCACCCTTTGGGTAAAGAACCTACCTCTGATATCCGTCCTATAACTATCACCCCTTAATTTAAAGCTGTGTCCCCTCGTGCTAGCTTTCTCCATCCTAGGAAAAAGGCTATCACTGTCCACCCTATCTAAACCTCTAATCATCTTATATGGTTCGATTAGGTCCCCTCTTAGCCGCCTCCTTTCTAACGAAAACAACCTCAAATCCCTCAGCCTCTCTTCATAAGACCTGCCCTCCATACCAGGCAACATCCTGGTAAACCTCCTCTGTCCCTCTCCAATGCCTCCACATCTTTCTTATAATGTGGGGACCAGAACTGCACACAATACTCCAAGTGCGGCCGCACTAGAGTTTTGTACAGTTGCAACATGATGCTGCGGCTCCTAAATTCAATCCCCCTACCGATAAAAGCTAAGACTCCATATGCCTTCTTAACAACTTTATCCACTTGACTGCCTACTTTCAGGGATCTATTGACACATACACCAAGATCCTTCTGTTCCTCAACACTATTAAGAGCCCTACCATTAGCCCTAGACTCTACACATTTATTGTTCCTGCCAAAGTGCATTACCTCACACTTTTCCACATTAAACTCCATTTGCCACCTCTCGGCCCAGCTCTGCAACTTGTCCAAGTCACTCTGCAAACTATAACACCCCTCTTCACTATCTACCACTCCACCGACTTTAGTGTCATCTGCAAATTTACTAATCCATCCCTCAATACCCTCATCCAGATCATTTATAAAAACTACAAACAGCAGGGGCCCCAAAACAGACCCCTGAGGTACACCACTTGTAACCGAACTCCACGATGAATATCTCCCATCCACCACCACCCTCTGTCTTCTATCTGCTAGCCAATTCCTAACCCAATTAGCTAAATCACCCTCTACCCCATACATCTGCATTTTCTGCAGAAGTCTTCCATGGGCCACCTTATCAAACGCCTTACTAAAGTCCATATATACCACATCAACCGCCTTACCCCCATCCACCTCTATGGTCACTTTTTCAAAAAACTCAATGAGGTTAGTAAGGCACGAGCTACCCTTCACAAAACCATGCTGACTATCCCCAATCAATTCATTTCTCTCTAAATAACTATAAATCCTATCCCTAATAATTCTCTCCAATACTTTACCCACAACAGAAGTAAGACTCACTGGCCTATAATTCCCAGGAAAGTCTCTCTTCCCCTTCTTGAACAACGGGACCACATTCGCTATCCTCCATCCTCCGGAACCACACCCGTAACCAACGACGACCTGAAGATCAGAGCCAGAGGCTCTGTAATCTCCTCTCTTGCCTCCCAGAGAATCCGAGGGTAAATCCCGTCCGGCCCAGGGGACTTATCCAACTTCAAACCCTCGAGAATATCGAGCACATCCTCCCTATCTACTTCGATACCTTCCAGTTTGCTACCCTGTACCTCAGTATTCTCCACAACTACATTTACATCACCCTGCGTGAATACCGAAGAGAAATATTTATTCAGCGCCTCTCCAATCTCTTCAGGCTCCACGCACAACTTCCCACTGCTGTCTATGACTGGCCCTAATCTTGCCCTAACCAATCTTCTATTCTTAACATATCTAAAGAAAGCTTTAGGATTCTCCTTAATCCTATCAGCCAAAGTCTTCTCGTGTCCCCTCTTAGCTCTCCTCAATTCACTCTTTAGCTCCCTCCTGGCTAATCTATAGCTATCCATTGCACTAACCGAGCCTTCAAGCCTCATCCTGACATAAGCCTCCTTTTTCCTTTTAACCAGCAAATCAACTTTTTTCGTACACCAAGGTTCTCTTACTCGACCATTTCCCCCTTGCCTGACAGGGACATACTTATCAAGGACTCGCAGCAGCTGCTCCTTGAATAAGCTCCACATTCCAGATGTTCCCAGTCCCTGTAGTTTCCTAGTCCAATCTATGCACCCTAATTCTCTCCTGATGGCCTCATAATTACCCTTCCCCCAGCTATAACTACTGCCCCCAGCTTCATGCCTATCCCTATCCATCACTAAGGTGAACGTAACCGAATTGTGGTCACTATCACCAAAATGTTCACCAACTTCCAAGCCTAACACCTGGTCTGGCTCATTGCCCAGCACCAAATCCGATGTAGCCTCACCTCGAGTTGGCCTATCTACATACTGAGTCAAAAAACTCATGCCCAATTGTCCAATGAGAATCACCAGTGGGATGTTTGAAAATGAGCTCTACAAGTCTGAATTGGATGTGAAGGATCCTGAACTAAAGGCCCTACTTTAAAGCTCTGTTAGCCGAAGGAACCAAAAGAGGAGGGAGAAGAAGAAGGTGGCTTCCCAATCTGCACTTAGTGCCACCACTGGCAGCACCAATGAGGAGAATGAAGCTGGAGATTGACCTCTTTTGCTTGCATTGCAGTCGGTTGCCTCAAGTCTTGGTGCATTCACTCAACTGTCAGTTGTTACTGTTCATTTGAGACAGCATTATAGGTACTTGGGGCTGATTGGACAGACCTGGAGATTGATGGGGTTGTGGGGTCCTGAATTAAACCATTTTAAACTGTATAGATTATTAGAAGTTAGTTTCTGCCTTTTTTTGTATCCTGTTTTACAAAATATTGCCAGTTTCCCCAAATATCTATTATGGCTACAAAGGCAAAAAATATGCTGCAAATTTGGGTGGTCTTTTCTCCAGTAGAGTTTTCAGTAGACTCGAAACAGCTCAGGATAAACTGAAACGTACATTACAAACTATTATTAATTATCCCAGACTATTCTGAATGATTTGGAAATTGCCAGGATGTTGGGCAACTTTTTAAAAGAAAGCAAACGCTGTGTGAATAATGAGCCAAGTAACCATTGGCAGCAGGAGCAGTTCAGAGTCCATGTTCATTTTCTCTGTATTCTGAACTGAGTTTTTTTATTTTGGGGGGAAGGGCAAACTTTCATTTTTGATCAGATTTGCAGGATTGTAAATGCACTTTTGGGTGCAGGCTGAATTGATAAGATTTATATTGCAACAAAATTGTGGTTCTGCCTGATTTTTGATTGTGCCTTACAAAAAAATGGTGATAGTTCTGTTGGCATTTGAAAATGCTGCCCCAACCTTTTTACATACAACAAAAAGTGTGTAGCTTGCATACGAAGCTGGTATAAGGACTCTTGTTGTGCTAGCCCTTGCCATCATGAATTTTTGTTTGTGTGAGATAGGAGCTCAGTGTAATACCATGATTTGTTTTGGGTCACGGTGGGGATTAAATAAATAACTGAATATTAATCCTGCAAAAAAAAAATAGTGTTTTTTTTTTCACCATGACAGCTCAGAGACTATCGACGTGGCTGCGCAGACACTTGCAATTGAGCCGGTGTCTGCGGGAGTTTGCACGTTCTCCCCGTGGTGGCGTGAGTTTTCTCCGGGCACTCCGGTTTCCTCCCACAACCCAAAAATTCGCTCTTAGGCTGATTGGGAAACAAATTGTCCCTATAGTGAGAATTTTCCATATTAGGAATAATATATATATTATTATATAGGAATAATATAATAGGATAATGGATTTGCTACTATATAGTTATGACGGCGGCGCGGGCTCGTTGGGCCGAAGGGCCTGTTTCCCGTGCTGTGTTGCTCTTTAAAAAAAAAACCCTTCCTGCACACTTTGTACGAAAACTGACCCCTCTAACGAGCTCGAGCTATAGCTATTCGAATCAATATTAGTTAAGTTAAAGTCCCCCATAACAATTACCCTATTACTTTCACTCCTGATCAGAATTGACTTGGCAATCCTTTCCTCTACCTCTCTAGAACTTTTAGGAGCTCTATAAAAGACTCCCAACAGGGTGACCTCTCCTTTCCTGTTTGTAATCTCAGCCCCTACTACCTCAACAGACAAGTCCTCATCAATGTTTCATGGGGGGACAGTGAAGAGGGAGCTTTACTCTGTATCAAACCCTGTGCTGTCCCTGTCCTGGGGGTGTTTGATGGGGGGGACAGTGTAGATGGAGCTTTACTCTGTATCTAACCCCGTGCTGTCCCTGTCCTGGGAGTGTTTGATGGGGGGACAGTGTAGAGGGAATTTACTGTGTATCTAACTGTGTGCTGTACCTGTCCTGGGAGTGTTTGAAGGGGGGACAGTGTCGAAGGAGCTTTACTCTGTATCTAAACCCATGCTGTACCTGTCCTGGGAGTGTTTGATGGGGGGACAGTGTAGAGGGAGCTTGAGTCTGGATCTAAGCTGGGATTGACGCTGCTGCCAGGGGTGTGGGGGCTTTGGATGGAGTTGCAGAGGAGGTTTACCAGGATGTTGTCCTGTTACGGAAGCTCCTGACAATGAGGAGAGATTGGGAAACTGGTGATGTTCCCAGTGGAACAGCGGAGAAAGAGGGGAGACCTAATCGAGGGGTATAAAACTGCGAAGGCTACAGATCGGGTGGACAGAGGGAAGCCTTTTTCCAGGTCAGAGATGGCGAACGCGAGGGGGTCACGGGTTCAAGGGGAGGGGGCCAGGTTTAACTCCGATATCAGGGGGGGTGTATTTTACACAGAGGGTGGTGGGGGGAGGGTGGGAATGCGCTGCCAAGTAGGGACACACGGGGATAATTTCAGACTTACCCAGAGAGTCACGTGAGCGGATTGGGAATGGGGGGGATGTGGATGCAAACGGATGGTCTCGTTGGACCACTGAGCAGCACAGGCTTGTAGGGCCGAAGGGCCTCTTCTCTCTGCGATACTGTTCTCTGTTCTGAGTCCACTAAGACATCGCTTCATTCCGAATGATAGATCCGTTCCGTTTTTCATCCCGGCAGGATTTTCCTCGTCCGTTTGATGTTGCTCTGTCTGGTCCTCATATTAAAACACAACGGACTTGCGGGTGAGTCAAAACACAATTCTGTCTCTGCCGAGGGAGCGTCGCACTGTGGGGAGGGTCGGTGCTGAGGGAGCGCCGCACTGTGGGGAGGGTCGGTGCTGAGGGAGCGCCGCACTGTGGGGAGGGTCGGTGTGCTGGGGAGCGGCACTGTGGGGAGGGTCGGTGCTGAGGGAGCGCCGCACTGTGGGGGGGTCCATGCTGAGGGAGGCCGCACTGTGGGGAGGGTCAGTGCTGAGGGAGCGCCGCACTGCGGGAGGGTCAGGTGCTGAGGGAGTGCCGCACTGTGGGGAGGGTCAGTCTGAGGAAGTGCCGCACTGTGGAGGTCGGTGCAGAGGGAGCGCCGCACTGCGGGAGGGTGGTGCTGAGGGAGTGCCGCAGTGGGGAGGGTCGGTGCTGATGGGGGTCGGTGCTGAGGGAGTGCACGCACTGTGGGGAGGGTCAGTGCTGAGGGAGCGCCGCACTGTGGGGAGGGTCGGTGCTGAGGGAGCGCCGACTATTGGGGGAGTCGGTGCTGAGGGAGAGCCGTAACCTGTGGGAGGGTCGGGGCTGAGGGAGCGCCACAGTGTGGGGAGGGTCGGTGCTGAGGGAGCGCCGCACTGTGGGGGGGGGCGGTGCTGAGGGAGAGCCGCACTGTGGGGAGTGGCGGTGCTGGGGGAGTGGCGCACTGTGGGGAGGGTCGGTGCTGAGGGAGAGACGCACTGTGGGAGGGTCGGTGCTGAGGGAGAGACGCACTGTGGGAGGGTCGGTGCTGAGGGAGCGCCACACTGTGGGGAGGGTCGGAGCTGATGGAGCGCCGCACTACGGGGAGGGTCGGAGCTGAGGGAGTGCCGCACTGTAGGAGGGTCGGTGCTGAGGGAGCGACACACTGTATTGTTTGTTACGAGGATATGGTCGATCCTGGAACAGTTTCTCAGAATGTTTTATTTTGTTTTATCGTGAAGGGGGCGTTGTGGAACCCAGAGGGCATCATTCCCGTGAGTATTTGCAATATTTTTTATTCTGGGCTCTGCAGAGATCCTGATGTGTATCGGAATAAGTTTGGATTATGTTGGATTTAGAGTCCTGGCGGAGCGCCGCACATTGAGAGGGTCGGAGCTGAGGGAGTGCCGCACTGTGGAGAGGGTCGGTGATGAGGGAGTGCCGCACTGTGGGAGTGTCGGTGCTGAGGGAGTGCCGCACTGTGGAGAGGGTCGGTGCTGAGGGAGCACCGCACTGTGGAGAGGGTCGGTGATGAGGGAGTGCCGCACTGTGGGAGGGTCGGTGCTGAGGGAGCGCCGCACTGTGGAGAGGGTTGGTGCTGAGGGAGCGCCGCACTGTGGGGAGGGTCAGTGCTGAGGGAGCGCCGCACTGTGGGGAGGGTCGGTGCCGAGGGAGCGCCGCACGATGGGGGGTCGTGCCGTGGGAGCGCCGCACTGTGGGGGGTCAGTGCTGAAGGAGCGCCGCACTGAGGGGAGGGTCAGGATGGAGAGCAGAGCGCCGCACTGTGGGGAGGGTCAGTGCTGAGGGAGCGCCGCACTGCGGGGAGGGTCAGTGCTGAGAGAGCGCCGCACTGTGGGAGGGTCAGTGCTGAGGGAGCGCCGCACTGTGGGGAGGGTCAGTGCCGTGGGAGCGCCGCACTGTGGGGAGGGTCGGTGCTGAGGGAGAGCCGCACTGTGGATGATACCTACCAGTCAATGTTGGATTTTGGATCTGATTCTCACAGGGTTTTATTTCATTCTGTTTTTAACCAGCTGATGAGGTGATTGAGGATCTCATGCACAAGGACGGTGAGTGTGTTTGCAATGTGTTGTATTCTGGCCTCTCTGGACTCTCGGTATTTGGGGAATGAACGTGGACAAGTGTCGGAACTGTCTGGCTTGGGTTGTGGTGGGGGGAGCATTTTGGGGATAGCGATCATAACTCTGCCTCCCTCACACTGGCGTTTGATAGAAATCGGAGCGAGCTTGGGAAGTTTGTAGCTGGGGTAATATGAAGGCAGGAAATTTGAGGTGTGAATTGGGAGGCGGTTTTCCCAGGGAGACGTGCGGAAGAAATGTGGTGGATTTTCAAGGAATGTTTGTCTGGCGCTCAGAGGAACAACCGTCCGTTGAGACTCGGGGTGGGTGCGGTTTGGTAGGTTACGGGAATTGCGGTGCATGAGAGGGAAAGCTTCCAAAAGATTCCGGGAGCTCAGAGGTGTTAGTGATCTGGGAGAGTGCGCGACTAGCGGGAAGGAATTTCAGGGGGGCATGTGAGGAAGGCCGGAAGGGATCACGAGAAGACCTTGGCGGGTAAGGTTAAGGAGAACCCCCAGGCGTTCCACAGAGACACGAAGAGCGGAAGGATGAGGCGTGAAGGGGTCGGACCTACAAAACGTGAAGGGGCAGGAGTACGGGCGGAATCAGCAGACGTGCTGAACGAATACTTTGCCTCGGTAATCACGGTGGGGAAAGAGATCTGGGAGGTTGTGATGCAGCTTTGCGGCCGAGTGCAAAGATCGAGCGTGCGGGCGTTACGGAAGAGCACGTGTTGGAGCCGTTGAGGAGCATCAGGTTGGATAAGTCGCAGGGACCAGATGGGATGTACCTCTGGTTCGTGTGCGAGGCGAGGGAAGGGATTGCAGGGCACTCCCAGCGATGATCTTTGCGTCGCCGAAGGAGACGGGAAATGTTCCCGAGGATTTGTGGATCTTGTTCCTTTATTCAAGAGAGGGAATCTTAGAGATAGTGCTGGAAATTGTAGAGCGGTGGGTCTTACCTCAGTAGGTTGATGGAGAAGATCCTTACAGGCAGGATTTGGAGAGGTCGAGGGTGATCAAAAATAGCACGGCTGTTTCAAATCTTGCCTTCCGCCCCTGGTCGAGTCCTCTGAAGATGTGGCTAAACACATTGATGAAGGAAGAGCGGTGGATGTGGTTTATATGGACTTCATTATTTCGATAATGTCCCCCATTGCCAGGCTTCTGGAGAAGGTGACAGGGCATGGGATCCAAGGGGCTTTGACCTTGTGGATCTGGAACCGGCTTGCCCGCATTAGGCAGAGTGTGGTTGCGGATGGGTCTTGTTGTGCGTGGAGGTCGGTAACCAGTGGAATGTCCCGGGATCTGTTCCGGGACCCCTGCTTTTCGTAAGTGACCTGGATGAAGAACGGGAGGGATGGGTTAGTAAGTTCGCCGACGGTCGGGGGTGTCGTGGATGGTCTGGAGGGATGTCGGAAGTTGCAGCGGGACATAGAAAGGATGCAAGACTGGGCGGAGAAGTGGCAGATGGACTTCGACGCGGATAAATGTGCGGTGGTCTATTTTGGCAGGACCAATGGGACGAAGGAGTACAACATCGAGCGTAGGACTCTTGGCAGTGTCGAGGAGCAGAAGGGTCTTGGGGTCCGGGTCCGTAGGACTCTTAAATCAGCCCCGCAGGTGGAGGATGTGGTCAAGAAAGCGTTCTGGCCTTCATTAATCGAGGGATTGAGTTTAGGAGTCGGGAGGTAATGCTGCAACTTTATAAGACCCTTGTCAGACCCCACTGTGCGCAGTTCTGGTCCCCTCACTAGAGGAAGGATGTAGAGGGTATTGAGAGAGTTCAGAGGATATTTACAAGGATGTTGCCTGGATTGGGGGGCCATACCTTATGAGGATAGGTTGAGGGGAGCTGGGTCTCTTCTCACTGGAGAGACGAAGGTTGAGAGGCGACCTGATAGAGGTTTATAAGATGTTGAGAGGAATAGATAGGGCAGAGGCTATTTCCCAGGGCTGTAATTGTCGCTACGAGAGGACACAGGGTTTAAGGTGCTGGGGGACAAGTACAGAGGAAATGTTAGGGGTACGTTTTTCACTCAGAGGGTGGTGAGTGAGCGGAATCGACGGTGGTGGTAGAGGCGAACTTGCCGGGGTCTTTTGAGAGACTTCTGGATGAGTACATGGGATTTAATGGGATTGAGAATTATGGACAGGCCTGAGTAGGTAGGGATAGGATCAGTGCAACTTGTGGGCCGAAGGGCATGTTTGTGGTGTAGTTTTTCTATGTTATATCCTGCTGCATATTGGAGTAAGGGTGGATTCTGTTGGTGTGTGAGTGCTGAGGGAGAGCCACACTGTGAGAGGGTCAGTGCTGAGGGAGAGCCGGACTGTGGGAGGGTCGGTGCTGAGGGAGAGCCACACTGTGAGAGGGTCAGTGCTGAGGGAGCACCGCACTGTGGGGAGGGTCAGTGCTGAGGGAGCGCTGCACTGTGGGGAGGATCGGTGCTGAGGGAGCACCGCATTGTGGGGAGGGTCGGTGCTGAGGGAGCGCCGCACTGTGGGGAGGATCGGTGCTGAGGGAGCACCGCACTGTGGGGAGGGTCGGTGCTGAGGGAGCACCACACTGTGGGGAGGGTCGGTGCTGAGGGAGCGCAACACTGCGGGAGGGTCAGTGCTGAGGGAGCGCTGCACTGTGTGGGAGGGTCGGTGCTGAGGGAGCGCTGCACTGTTTGGGAGGGTCGGTGCTGATGGAACGCCGCACTGCGGGCGGGTCCTTGCTAAGGGAGCACCACACTGTGGGAGGATTGGTGCTGAGGGAGCACCGCACTATGGGAGGATTGGTGCTGAGGGAGCACCGCACTGTGGGAGGATTGGTGCTGAGGGAGCACCGCACTATGGGAGGATTGGTGCTGAGGGAGCACCGCACTGTGGGAAGGTCGGTGCTGAGGGAGCACCGCACTGTGGGAGGATTGGTGCTGAGGGAGCACCGCACTGTGGGAGGATTGGTGCTGAGGGAGCACCGCACTATGGGAGGATTGGTGCTGAGGGAGCACCGCACTGTGGGAGGGTCGGTGCTGAGGGAGCACCGCACTGTGGGAGGGTCGGTGCTGAGGGAGCGCCGCACTGTGAGAGGGTCGGTGTTGAGGGAGCGCCGCACTGTGGGGAGGGAGCTGAAGGACTAAATGCATTACTGATCTGTGCCTCGCTGACCTCCCTCTCTCCCTCTCTCTCCCATCCTGTTGTAGTACACTGCGGCGTTCCTGCGAACATCTCTCACGGACATTATGAATATCTCTCACACCACGATGAGGACACCTACCTTTCCGTGGTCAAATATGTTTGTGACGGCCCTGTCTACTTCCTCGAGGATCCCGAGGAGGGTGGGTAACGCTGGCGTCCGGGGAGAACCATCAAAGTGCAATCGAGTTACAAAGCCGCCCCAAAAAAATCATGTAGTCCCCCTCTACAGATTGGGCTGAAATACCCTAGGGCAGCCTGTAACCTGATGTTGCTGGAGGTTGGTAATGCAGGCAGCGTTGCAATAACCAGTAAAATCCACCCAACGCTCACCAAACTTTCGATGTCGCGCTGTTCTTATCCTTCTCTGAATGAGCTGTGTCGATTGTACACGCCCATCCCCTCACAAATCTGTCCATCCCGAATATGGTTACAAGGTGACCAGGTTTGTGTTCGCTGGGTTAACTGAGGGAATCGCGAGCTGGGCTGAGGGTCCCCGAGCGATCGGGTTTTTGTTTTGAGAGAGTGATGGCAAGAGGGGAGGAACGCCAGCCAGGAAAGGGTGAGCATGTCGGAGAAACAGCAAAACCTGCGCGAGAAGGAACGCTGTGAGGAGTGCCCCTGGTAAATTTGACCGACCGGTTTCCAGGCCAAGCGAGGCATCTTCAGGGCGGGGTAAACTTCTGCTCCATTTTACCGAGGACGCGACCAGGAGGAGAATATTTCTCACCCAGTGCTCTTGGCTGAAACTGAGATGGTTAGTGACCTTGCAAAGTTGGGGGATGCAGGAAAGAGTGATCATAATATTCGGCAATTTTGGAACGGGTTTGAGAGCAATTTGAGGAGATCCAAAATCAGTTGTTGTAAATCCCACACTCTGTGGCCCATCCTTCAACCCCCACCCTCTTCCCCTCTCCCTCGTTCCCCCCACCCTCTTTCCCTCTCCCTCGTTCCCCCACCCTCTTCCCCTCTCCCTCATTCCCACCACCCTCTTCCCCTCTCCCTCGTTCCCCCCACCCTCTTCCCCTCATCTTCATTCTTCACCCTCTCCCTGTATCCCTCGCTCTACCCACCCCATCTCAGCATCTCCCTCACAGACCCCGCCCTCTCCCCGTCTCCCTCACTTCACCCGCCCTCTCCCCTTCTCCTTCACTCCCTCCTCACCCTCTCCCCATCTCCCTCACTCCCCCCTCGCCCTCTCCCCACTCCCTCACTCCCACGCCCCCTCCCCATCTCCCTCACTCTCCCCTCGCCCTCTCCCCATCTCCCTCGCTCCCCCCGCTGTCTACCCAACTCTCTCACTCCCCGCCGCACCTCTACCTCGCTCCCCACTGCCCCCTCCCCATCTCCCTCACTCTCCACTTGCCCTCTCCCTGTCTCCCTCGCTCCCCCTGACCCTCTCCCCCTCTCCCTCACTCTCCCCGTCTCCCTCACACTCCCCTCGCCCTCTCCCCCTCTTCCCCGCTCTCCCTGCCCCTCTCCCCCATCACCCTCGTTGCTCTCCCAGCCCCGGGTGGGGTGGGGTGGGTGAAGGGGTTAGAACGATGAAGTAGAGTCGGAGGGGTAGACGGGGAGTGGGGGTGTGACACTGCGATGCTCTGGGGAAATGCGGCTAATGATCCGGGATTTGTTCTAACTCTGTCTCTGTCTCTCTCCCTCTCTCTGTCTCCCCCGATTCCCTCCAGCCGTGTACGTTTGCACGGAAAACAACAAGTGGAAGAACGCAAAATTGAAGTACCATTTACCAGAATGTCACAAAGGTAAAACGGACACAGAAATTTCAGGAACACACAGTCTCCCGATCGCCCTCGGTTAGACCCACACTCGGAGCACAGTTCCCGTCTCCCTATCTCCCTCGGTTAGACCCACAATCGGAGCACAGTTCCCATCTCCCTATCCACATCGGTTAGACCCACACACGGAGCACAGATCCCGTCTCCCTATCCCCCTCGGTTAGACACACACTCGGAGCACAGTTCCCGTCTCCCTATCCCCCTCGGTTAGACCCACACTCGGAGCACAGTTCCCCTCTCCCTATCCCCATCGGTTAGACCCACACACGGAGCACAGATCCCGTCTCCCTATCCCCCTCGGTTAGACACACACTCGGAGCACAGTTCCCGTCTCCCTGTCCCCCTCGGTTAGACCCACACTCGGAGCACAGTTCCCGTCTCCCTATCCCCCTCGGTTAGACCCACACTCGGAGCACAGTTCCCCTCTCCCTATCCCCCTCGGTTAGACCCACACTCGGAGCACAGTTCCCGTCTCCCTATCCCCCTCGGTTAGACCCACACTCGGAGCACAGTTCCCGTCTCCCTATCCCCCTCGGTTAGACCCACACTCGGAGCACAGTTCCCGTCTCCCTGTCCCGACTGAAAACAAACATTGAAACATTACATGGGGAGCGGCGAGATTGTGGGGCTGGGATTAAAATTCTCTGAAGCAACGTCCACTTGAAGGGGAGAGCAGGAATTGGAAGGGTAGAAGGGTCTGTTTGAATCCTACGTTGGTTCGATCTCAGTTCCCCAGACTGAGGAATTCTTTTTCCCTGACTTTCTGTCTCTTAGTCTCGTGTGGAGTTCCGGCGGATATCGAACACGGGCATTTTGAATATGTGACCACACACGGGGTGACTTCCTACCTGTCTGCGATCAAATATACCTGTGACGCAAACTATCACGAGAGAGACTTCAGCGATGAGGGTGGGTTCTGTAAATCTGTCCACAGACAGTGCTGAGTGAGCACCGCACTGTGGGGAGGGTCGGTGCTGAGGGAGCGCCGCACTGTGGGGAGGGTCGGTGCTGAGTGAGCGCCGCACTGCGGGGAGGGTCGGTGCTGAGGGAGCGCCGCACTGTGGGAGGGTCGGTGCTGAGGGAGCGCCGAACTGTGGGGAGGATCAGTGCTGAGTGAGCGCCGCACTGTGGGGACGGTCGGTGCTGAGGGAGCGCCGCACTGTGGGGAGTGTTGGTTCTGAGGGAGAGCCGCACTGTGGGGAGGGTCGCTGCTGAGTGAGCGCCGCACTGTGGGGAGGGTCGTGCTGAGGGAGCGCCGCACTGTGGGGAGGGTCGGTGCTGAGGGAGCGCCGCACTGTGGGGAGGGTCGGTGCAGAGGGAACCCCGCACTGTGGGGAGGGTCGGTGTAGAGGAGCGCCGCACTGTGGGGAGGGTCGGTGCAGAGGGAGCGCCGCACTGTGGGGAGTGTCGGTGCTGAGGGAGCGCCCTACTGTGGGAGGGTCAGTGCAGAGGGAGCACCGCACTGTGGGGAGGGTCAGTGCAGAGGGAGCGCCGCACTGTGGGCAGGGGCGGTGCTGAGGGAGCGCCGCACTGTGGGGAGGGTCGGTGCTGAGGGGGCGCCGCACTGTGGGGAGTGTCGGTGCGGAGGGAGCGCCGCACTGTGGGATGGTCAGTGCAGAGGGAGCGCCGCACTGTGGGAGGGTCAGTTCTGAGGGAGTGCCGCACTCTGGGGAGGGTCGGTGCTGAGGGAGCGCCGCACTGTGGGAGGGTCAGTGCTGAGGGAGCACCGCTCTGTGGGAGGGTCGGTGCTGAGGGAGTGCCGCACTGCGGGAGGGTCAGTGCTGAGGGAGCGCCGCACTGTGGGAGTGTCGGTGCTGAGGGAGCGCCGCACTGTGGGGAGGGTCGGTGCTGAGGGAGCACAGCACTGTCGGAGGGTCGTTGCTGAGGGAGTGCCGCACCGCGGGAGGGTCGTTGCTGAGGGAGCGCCGCATTGTGGGAGGGTCAGTGCTGAGGGAGTGCCGCACAGCGGGAGGGTCAGTGCTGAGGGGAGCGCCGCACTGTGGGAGTGTCGGGGCGGAGGGAGCAGCCGCA
>JAGIQG010000167.1:0-10000 GCA_024679065.1 Sphyrna mokarran
ACCCCTGAAGGACAGAACCTGATAAGAAGGGAAATTCTCAGGGCCTGGGGATTTGCCTCTCCCCAAAGACACACAGATACAGAGACACATAGGAACACAAAATGGCACAGAGAGAGAGTCAGAGACACAGAGAAAGAGGGAGAGACACAGGCAGAGACACACAGATACAGGGATACACAGATACAGAGACATACAAATACAGGGACTCACAGATACAGAGACACACAGATACAGAGAGACACAGAAACATAGAGCAACAGAGAGATAGAGGCAGAAACAGAGAAAAAGAGGGAGGGAGACACAGATACAGAGAGACACAGAAACATAGATACACAGATACAGAGACACACAGATATAGAGATCCACAGGTACAGAGACACACAGAAACAGGGACACACGGATACAGGGACACACACATACAGGGACACAAAATTACAGGGACACACAGATACAGAGATAAACAGATACAGAGACACACAGATACAGAGATAAACTGATGCAAGGACACACAGATACAGGGACACAAAATTACGGGGACACACAGATACAGAGATAGATAGATACAGAGGCACACACATATAGATATAAACTGATACAGGGACACACAGATAAAGAGACACAGATTCAGGGACACACAGATACGGGGACACACAGATACAGAGACACACAGATGCAGGGATACACAGATGCAGTGATACACAGATGCAGAGACACAGATACAGAGATACAGAGATACAGATACAGAGACTCACAAATTCAGGGATACGCAGATCCAGGGACACAGATACAGACAGACACTGATACAGAGACACACAGATACAGAGACACACAGTTACATAGATAGACAGTTATAGAGACACCCAGTACAGAGACTCACGGGTACAGAGACACACAGATATAAAGACACACAGATACAGAGAGAAACAGATGCAGGGATACAAAGATACAGATACAGAGACACACAAATTCAGGGATACACAGATACAGGGACACAGATACAGAGACACACAGATACAGTGATACACTGAGTTTATGTGTGTGTGTGTGTGAGAGAGACAGCGAGAGAGAGAGTGAGAGAGTGTGTGTGTGTGCGAGAGAGAGAGAAAGAGTGTGTGTGTGTGTGTTTGTATGTGTGTGAGAGAGAGAGACAGTGTGTGTGTGTGCGAGAGAGAGAGAGAGAGAGTGTGTGTGCGAGTGAGAGAGGGTGTGTGTGTGCGAGAGAGAGTGTGTGTGTCTGTGTGAGAGAGAGAGAGTGTGTGTCTGTGTGCGTGAGGGAGAGTGTGTGTATGTGTGTGAGGGACAGTGTGAGTGTGTGTGAGGGAGAGTGTGAGTGTGTGTGAGGGAGAGTGTGTGTGTGTGAGGGAGAGTGTGAGGGAGAGTGTGAGTGTGTGTGTGAGGGAGAGGGAGAGGGAGGTTGCGTATGAGGGAAAGATAGTGTGTGTAAGGGAGAGATTGCGTGTGTGAAGGAGAGATAGTGTGTTTCTGAGTGTGTGTGTGTGAAAGAGAAAGTGTGTTTGTGTGTGTGTGTGAGAGAGAGAGAGACCGTGTGTGTGTGCGAGAGAGAGAGAGAGGGACAGATTATGTGTGTGTGCAAGAGAGAGAGAGTGTGTCAGTGTGAGGGAGAGAGTTTGTGTGTGTGTGAGAGAGAAAGTGTGTGTGTGCGTGTGTGAGAGAGAGAGAGAGAATGTGTATGAGGGAGAGATTGCATGTGAGGGAAACATTGCATGTGAGGGAGAGAGTGTGTGTGAGGGAGAGAGTGTGTGTGAGGGAGAGATTGCGAGTGGGAGAGAGAGATTGTGTGAGTGTGAGAGAGTGTGTGTGTGTGTGTGTGAGAGAGATTCTTATGCGGGAGAGATTGTCAGAGTGGATGATTTTTATAGATGGATAAGAAACACTGCTCCATTTTCAAACCTTTCTCCTGTTTCTGTAGCGTTTCGGGCTCCCCTGTCTCCCTGTCTCTCCATCTCTGGGGCAAGTTAACATGGCCAATCCTCCCAACATTCACATCATGGGACACTGAGGGGCAACTTAGAAATACAGGGATACACAGAAACACAGAGGCACAGGAACACAGAAACACACAGGTACACAGAGACACACAGACACAGAGACACAGAGAGAGAGAGAGAGAGGCAGAAACACAGAGAAACAGGGAGAGAGAGAGACAGATACAGAGACGCACAGAAACACAGAGTGACAGAGAAGAGAGGCAGAAAGAGAGAGGAAGAGGGACACATACACACACAGATACAGATAGAGAGAGAGAGAGAGACACAGACAGAGAGAGAGGAACACACAAAGAGAGAGAAAGAGAGACAGACAAACAGATATAGATACAGAATCAGAGAGAGACACAGACACACAGATACAGATACAGAGAGACAGATACAGGGAGAGATACAGATACAAATACAGTGAGAGGGAGAGATACAGATACAGAGAGAGAGAGAGAGAGACAGTCATATTATGTCCTCTGCTTCTAGTTATTCCTACAAGACCATAAGACATCAGAGCAGAACTGGACACTCGGCCCATCGAGTCTGCTGCCCCATTCAATCATGGCTGATATTTTTCTCATCCCCATTCTTCTGCCTTTTCCCCAGAACCCCTGAAGGCCAGAACCTGATAAGAAGGGAAATTCTCAGGGCCTGGGGATTTGCCTCTCCCCAAAGACACACAGATACAGATACACACTTACAGGGACACACAGATACAGAGACACACAGAAACAGAGGCACACAGAAACATAGATACACAGATACAGAGATACACAGGAACAAAGAGAGAGACACACAGATACAGAAAGAGAGAGAGAGAAATAGAGAAAAATGTAGACACATATACACAAACATACACACACACACGGAAATAAAGTGAGAGAGAGAGAGAGACGCACACACAAAAAGAGATAGAAACACAGAGTGAGTGAGATCAAGAGAGACAGATACAGAGAGAGAGGCTGAAACACAGATAGAGACACAGCAACAGACAGACAGAGAGAGAGAGTCAGAAACAGAGAGAGAGAGACACATACAGAGACACACACATACAAAGACACACAGATACAGAGACACACAGATACAGGGATATACAGATACAGGGACACACAGATACGGAGACACACAGATACAGGGAAACACAGATACAGAGACACACAGATACAGGGGCTCACAGATACAGGGACATACATATACAGAGACACACAGATACAGAGACACACACATACAGGGATACACAGATATAGGGACTCACAGATAAAGGGAGACACACAGATACAGAGAAACACAGATACAGAGTTACACAGATACAGAGACACACAGACACAGGGAAACACAGATACAGAGTTATACAGATACAGAGACACACAGACACAGGGAAACACAGATGCAGGGACGCACAGATACAGAGACACACAGCCACAGGGAAACACAGATGCAGGGACTCACAGATACAGAGACACACAGACACAGAGATACAGGGACATACAGACCCAGAGACACACGGATACAGGGACTCACAGATACAGAGACACACAGACACAGAGAAACACAGATACAGAGTCACACAGATACAGGGACTCACAGATACAGGGACTCACAGATACAGAGACACACAGACACAGGGACACACAGACACAGGGACAACAGATACAGGGACTCACAGATACAGATAGACACAGATACAGGGACTCACAGATAGAGGGACACACAGATACAGAGACACACGGATACAGAGACACACAGACACAGGGGCACACAGATACAGGGACACACAGATACAGGCACTCAAAATTACAGGGACTCACAGATACAGAGATAGACAGATACAGAGACACACAGATACAGAGATAAACTGATACAGGGACACAGAGATAAAGAGACACACAGATACAGAGACACACAGATACAGAGATAGACAGATACAGAGACACACAGATACAAAGATAAACTGATACAGGGACACAGAGATAAAGAGACACAGAGATACAGGGACAAACAGATACAGAGACACACAGATGTAGAGACACACAGATAGAGAGACACACAGATGGAGAGACACACAGATGCAGGGATACACAGATACAGAGATAGAGATACAGAGACACACAAATTCAGGGATACACAGATACAGGGACACAGATACAGACACACACTGATACAGAGACACACAGATACAGAGACACACAGTTACAGAGACACACAGATACAGGGACACACAGATACAGAGACACACGGGTACAGAGACACACGGATATAGAGACACACAGATACAGAGACACACAGATGCAGGGATACAGAGATACAGGGACACAGATACAGAGACACACAGATACAGGGATACACAGATAGAAGGACACAGAGGCACAGAGGGAGAGAGAGAGAAACATCGATACAGAGAGAGAAAAACAGATAGATAGAGAGAGAGAGACTGACAGCTACAGAGAAAGAGAGATAGAAACAGATACTAAGAGAGAGAGAGACACACACACATACATACAAACATCACAGATACACATACAGAGAGGGAGAGAGACACACAGATACAGACAGAGAGAGAGAGATACAGATACAGATACAGAGAGAGAGAGAGAGACACTGATATTATGTCCACTGCTTCTAGTTATTCCTACAAGACCATGAGACATCAGAGCAGAACTGGACACTCGGCCCATCGAGTCTGCTGCCCCATTCAATCATGGCTGATATCTTTCTCATCCCCATTCTTCTGCCTTTTCCCCAGAAAGTCTCTGAAGGTGTCCTCACAGGTGGAGAAGGTGATAAAGAAGGCGAATAGTATGTTAGCTTTCATAGAAAAGGGTATAGAACACAAGAGTAGGAGTTTGATGTTGCAGTCGTATAGAACGTTGGTTAGGCCTCACTTGGAATACTGCGTCCAGTTCTGGTCGCCGTACTATTGGAAGGATGTGGAGTCCTTGGAGAGAGTGCAGAGGAGGTTTACCAGGATGCTGCCTGGTATGGAAGGACTGTCTTATGAGGAACGATTAAATAGACTGGGGTTGTTTTCCCTTGAAAGACGTCGGCTTAGAGGGGATCTCATAGAGGTGTATAAGATTATAAGGGGTATAGATAGAGTAAATGGAGGTAAACTTTTTCCACCTTCAGAAATGGATAGGACGAGGGGTCATGGCCTTAGGGTGAGGGGGGCTATGTATAAGACGAATATTAGAGGGCAGTTTTTCACACAAAGGGTAGTGGGGGTGTGGAATGCACTGCCGAGTAAGGTGGTGGGAGCAGGCACGCTGGGCTGTTTAAGGGTCTCTTGGACAGCCACATGAGCGGTATGCAGATAGAGGGATATAGTAGGACTGTTTAACTACGGCTTTTTTTCCACAGGTAATTCGGTCCATACTTGGAGCATGCATTCGGCAGGTGGTGCGAGGACAGCTCTTGGATGTTGATTCATGGGTTGCCTGGTACTTCATGTCGTAAATGAGTGCTTTATGTGGACCATCTGAAGGGCACCATGACAGCTCAGAGACTATCGATGTGGCTGTGCAGACACTTGGAATTGGGCCGGTGTCTGCGGGAGTTTGCGCGTTCTCCCCGTGGTTGCGTGGGTTTTCTGCGGGCGCTCCGGTTTCCTCCCACAACCCAAAAATTCGCTCTTAGGCTGATTGGGAACCAATTTGTCCCTATAGTGAGAGTCTTCCATATTAGGAATAACCTAAATCTATAATAGGATAATGGAATTGCTACTATATAGTTATGACGGCGGCGCGGGCTCGTTGGGCCAAAGGGCCTGTTTCCCGTGCTGTGTTCCTCTAAAAAAAACCCCTGAAGGCCAGAACCTGATAAGAAGGGAAATTCTCAGGGCCTGGGGATTTGCCTCTCCCCAAAGACACACAGATACAGAGACACATAGGAACACAAAATGGCACAGAGAGAGAGTCAGAGACACAGAGAAAGAGGGAGAGACACAGGCAGAGACACACAGATACAGGGATACACAGATACAGAGACATACAAATACAGGGACTCACAGATACAGAGACACACAGATACAGAGAGACACAGAAACATAGAGCAACAGAGAGATAGAGGCAGAAACAGAGAAAAAGAGGGAGGGAGACACAGATACAGAGACACACAGAAACATAGATACACAGATACAGAGATACACAGGAACATAGATGCACAGATACAGAGATACACAGGAACAAAGAGAGAGACACACAGATACAGAAAAGAGAGAGACATAGAGAAAAATGTAGACACATACACAAACATACACACACACAGAAATAAAGTGAGAGAGAGAGAGAGACGCAGACACAAAAAGAGATAGAAACACAGAGTGAGTGAGATCAAGAGAGACAGATACAGAGAGAGAGGCTGAAACACAGATAGAGACACAGAAACACACAGACAGAGAGAGAGAGAGAGAGAGAAACAGAGAGAGAGACACACACACATAAAGAGACACACACATACAAAGACACACAGATACAGGGACACACAGATACAGAGACACACAGATACAGGGACTCACAGATACAGAGACACACAGAGACAGGGAAACACAGATACAGAGACACACAGATACAGAGACACAGATACAGGAACTCACAGATACAGGGACACACAGATACAGGGAATCACATATACAGGAACACAGAGACACAGGGACACACAGATACAGGGACACACAGATACAGAGACAAACAGATACAGGGACTCACAGATGCAGGGATACACAGATAAAGAGACACATAGATACAGGGACACATAGATACAGAGACACACAGATGCAGGGATACACAGTTACAGGGACACAGATACAGGGGCACACTGATGCAGAGACACACAGATGCAGAGACACACAGACACAGAGACACACAGATACAGGGGCACACAGATACAGTGACACATAGATACAGAGACACACAGATACAGGGACACAAAATTACAGGGACACACAGATACAGAGATAAACTGATGAAGGGACACAGAGATAAAGAGACACACAGATACAGGGACACACAGATACAGAGATAAACTGATGCAGGGACACAGAGATAAAGAGACACACAGATACAGGGACACACAGATACAGAGATAGACAGATACAGAGACACACAGATACAGAGACACACAGATACAGGGACACAAAATTACAGGGACACACAGATACAGAGATAGATGGATAGAGAGACACACAGATACAGAGATAAACTGATACAGCGACACACAAATAAAGAGACACATAGATACAGGGACACACAGATACAGAGACACACAGACACAGAGGCACACAGATACAGAGAAAAAGATACACAGATACAGATACAGAGAGACACAAATTCAGGGATACACAGATACAGGGACACAGATACAGGGGCACACTGATGCAGAGACACACAGATGCAGAGACACACAGTTACAGAGACACACAGATACAGGGACACACAGATACAGGGACACACAGATGCAGGGATACAGAGATACAGATACAGAGACACACAAATTCAGGGATACACAGATACAGGGACACAGATACAGAGACACACAAATTCAGGGATGCACAGCTACAGGGACACAGATACAGAGACACACAGATACAGGGACACAAGATACAGAGACACACAGATACTGGGATACACAGATAGAAGGACACACAGGCACAGAGGGAGAGAGAGAGAAACATAGATACAGAGAGAGAAAAACAGATAGATAGAGAGAGAGAGAGACTGACAGCTGCAGAGAGAGATAGAAACAGATACTAAAAGAGAGAGACACACACATACATACAAACACACACAGATACACATACAGAGAGGGAGAGAGACACACACAGATACAAATACAGAGAAAGAGAGAGACACATACAGGTACAGACAGAGAGAGAGAGTTACAGATACAGAGAGAGAGAGAGGGAGAGACACTGATATTATGTCCTCTGCTTCTAGTTATTCCTACAAGACCATAAGACATCAGAGCAGAACTGGACACTCGGCCCGTCGAGTCTGCTGCCCCATTCAATCATGGCTGATATTTTTCTCATCCCCATTCTTCTGCCTTTTCCCCAGAACCCCTGAAGACCAGAACCTGATAAGAAGGGAAGTTCTCAGGGCCTGGGGATTTGTCAGCCTTTAACCCCATTCATTCCCCCATTTTCTTACTAATATTGATTTCTTTCAATTCCATTCCACACTCTCACTAAACTTGTGCGTGAGGAAGGGATTGCGCATGAGGGAGAGTTAGTAGGTGTGAGGGAGAGTGTGAGTGTGTGTGAGGGAGACTTAGTGTGTGTGAGGGAGAGTGTGTGTGTGTGTGAGGGAGAGTGTGAGTGTGTGTGAGGGAGACTTAGTGTGTGTGAGGGAGAGTGAGAGAGATGTTGCATATGTGGGAATTATAGTGTGTGCAAGGAAGAGATTGTGTGTGTGAAGGAGAGATAGTGTGTTTCTGAGTGTGTGTGTGAGAGAAAAAGTGTGTGTGTGTGAGAGAGAGAGAGAGAGTGTGTGTGTGTGTGCGCGAGAGAGTGTGTGTGTGTGTGTGTGTGTGTGTGTGTGCGCGAGAGAGAGAGAGTGTGTGTGTGTGTGTGTGTGCGAGAGAGAGAGGGAGTGAGTTTGTGTGTGTGCGAGAATGAGAGAGAGTGTGTGTGTGCGAGAGAGTTTGTGTGTGTGTGTGAGAGAGTGTGTGTGTGAGTGTGTAAGAGTGTGTATGTGTGTGTGTGAGAGACAGAGAGAGAATGTGTATGAGGGAGAGATTGCATGTGAGGGAGAGTGTGTGTGTGAGAGAGAGTGTGTGTGTGTGTATGTGTGTGTGTGTGTGTGTGTGTGTGT
Organism: Sphyrna mokarran; assembly: GCA_024679065.1. Taxonomy (NCBI): domain Eukaryota; kingdom Metazoa; phylum Chordata; class Chondrichthyes; order Carcharhiniformes; family Carcharhinidae; genus Sphyrna; species Sphyrna mokarran. The sequence continues at coordinate 8,804 of JAGIQG010000167.1, forward strand.
GTGTCTATGTGTGAGTGTGTGTGTGTGTCTTGTGTGGTGTCTGTGTGTGTGTGTGTCTGTGTGTCTGTGTGTGTGTGTGAGAGAGTGTGTGTGTGTGTGTATGTGTGTGTGTGTGTGTGTGTGTGTGTGTGTCTATGTGTGAGTGTGTGTGTGTGTCTATGTGTGAGTGTGTGTGTGGGTCTGCATATATCTATGTGTCTGTGTGTATGGATGCTGGTACAGTGGCACAGTGATTAGCACTGCTGCTACACAGCACCAGGGACCTGGGTTCAAGTCTCGGCTTGGATCACTGTCTGTGCGGAGACTGCATGTCCTCCCCGTGTCTGCATGGGTTTCCTCCGAGTCCCCCGCTTTCCTCACACAGTCTAAAAGACTTGCTGGTCAGGGTACATTGGCCCTGCTAAATTCTCCCTCAGTGTACCCAAACAGGCACCAGAGTGTGGCAATGAGAGGATTTTCACAGTAACTTCATTGCAGTGTTAATATAAGCCTACTTGTGACACAGTAATAAATAATCTTTATTGAAAAGAAACTTTATATCTTTAGTAGAGAGGTTCGGATGATCCCATTCCATATCTTCCTGCTTTGGGGAAATGGGAGTTATCTTTACATTTACAAGGATATGCGGAGGGAAATGTTTGAATGGACATTCAGCTTTTCAGGTGATTAAAGTGTCAATTTGTCTCCAGAAGCTGTTTACAGAGATTGTCCCGAGAGATTGAATTGTTACAATAATTTCTACGTCTCCAATACTTCAAACAGAGGAGGGAAGCAAGAAACAAAAGGAAAGATTGGGGGAATTACTACATTGAAGGTGTGAGGCCTCATCATTCTCTGTCTGCTTTGGGTTTGTAATCTTTACATTTTTAAAGACTGAAACTTCTTGCCCTTATTGAGAATATCAGTGCGGTTTGAGAAAAGCAAACACTGATCCCACACTAAACACCCCCCAACACAGGACTGAGCAGAGAGTGTGAAATGGAACTGCTGTCAGAGTGGATGATTTTTATAGATGGATAAGAAACACTCCTCCATTTTCAAACCTTTCTCCCGTTTCTGTAGCGTTTCGGGCTCCCCTGTGTCCCTGTCTCTCCATCTCTGGGGCAAGTTAACATGGCCAATCCTCCCAACCTCACATCATGGGACACTAAGGGGCAACTTAGAAATACAGAGACACACAGAAACACAGAGAACACA
>JAGIQG010000167.1:12500-42500 GCA_024679065.1 Sphyrna mokarran
AGAGAGAGAGTCAGAGACACAGAGAAAGAGGGAGAGACGCAGGCAGAGACACACAGATACAGGATACACAGATACAGAGACACTCAGATACAGGGGCACACAGATACAGACACACACAGATGCAGGGACACACAGAAACAGAGACACACAGATACAGAGATAAACTGATACAGGGACACACAGATACAGAGACACACAGATACAGAGATAAACTGATACAGGACACACAGATACAGAGACACAGAGAAACACAGAGCAACAGAGAGAGAGAGGCAGAAACAGAGAAGAAGAGGGAGGGAGACACAGAGAGTGGCGGAAAAACAGATAGAGACACAGAAACAGACATACAGAGAGAGAGAGTGTCAGAAACAGAGAGAGAGACACACAAATAAAGAGACACACATATTCAAAGACACACAAACAACAACAAACAAACACACAAACAAGACACACAGATACAGGGACACACAGATACAGAGACACACAAATACAGAGACACACAGACACAGGGAAACACAGATACAGGTTTACACAGATACAGAGACACATAGGTTCAGGGACTCACAGGTACAGGGACACACAGATACAGGGACACAAAATTACAGGGACACACAGATACAGAGATAGATAGATACAGAGACACACAGATATAGAGATAAACTGTTGCAGGGACACACAGATACAGGGACACAAAATTACGGGGACACAGATACAGAGATAGATAGACACAGAGACACACAGATATTGAGATAAACTGATGCAGGGACACACAGATACAGGAACACAAAATTACGGGGACACAGATACAGAGATAGATAGACACAGAGACACAGATATAGAGATAAACTTATACAGAGACACACAGATTCAGGGACACAGATACAGGGACACACAGATACAGAGACACACAGATGCAGGGATACACAGATGCAGGGATACACAGATGCAAAGACACAGATACAGAGATACAGATACAGAGACACACAGTTACATAGAGACACAGTTATAGAGACACCCAGATACAGAGACTCACGGGTACAGAGACACACTGATATAAAGACACACAGATACAGAGACACACAGCTGCAGTGATACAGAGATACAGATACAGAGACACACAAATTCAGGGATACACAGATACAGGGATACAGATACAGAGACACACAAATTCAGGGATGCACAGATACAGGGACACAGATACAGACACACACTGATACAGAGACACACAGATACAGGGACACAGATACAGAGACACACAGATACAGGGATACACAGATACAAGGACACACAGGCACAGAGGGAGAGAGAAACATAGATACAGAGAGAAAAACAGATAGATAGAGAGAGAGAGAGACTGACAGCTACAGAGAAGGAGATATAGAAACAGATACTTCGAGAGAGAGAGACACACACATACATACAAACACACACAGATACACATACAGAGAGGGAGAGAGACACACACAGATACAGAGAGAGAGAGAGAGAGATACAGATACAGAGAGAGAGAGAGACACTGATGTTATGTCCTCTGCTTCTACTTATTCCTGCAAGACCATAGGACATCAGAGCAGAACTGGACACTCAGCCCATCGAGTCTGCTGCCCCATTCAATCATGGCTGATATTTTTCTCATCCCCATTCTTCTGCCTTTTCTCCAGAACCCCTGAAGGCCAGAACCTGATAAGAAGGGAAATTCTCAGGGCCTGGGGATTTGTCAGCCTTTAACCCCATTCATTCCCCCATTTTCTTACTAATATTGATTTCCTTCAATTCCATTCCGCACTCTCACTAAACTTGTGCGTGAGGAAGGGATTGCGCATGAGGAAAGGATTGTGTGTGAGGGAGAGATATTGTGTGTGAGGGAGAGTGTGTGTATGTGTGTGAGGGAGAGTGTGAGTGTGTGTGAGGGAGAGTGAGAGTGTGTGTGAGGGAGAGTGTTTGTGTGTGAGGGAGAGTGTGTGTGTGTGTGTGAGGGAGAGTGAGAGAGAGGTTACGTATGAGGGAAAGATAGATGTAGAGAGTGTGTGTGCGTGCGAGAGAGAGAGAGTGTGTGTGTGTGTGTGTGTGAGAGAGAGACAGTGTGTGTGTGTGTGTGTGCGTGCGAGAAAGAGGGAGTGTGCGAGAGAGTGTGTGGTGTGCGAGAGAGAGAGAGTGTGTGTGTGCAGAGAGAGTGTGTGTGTGTGTGTGCATGTGAGGAGAGAGAGTGTGTGTGTGTGTGTGTGCGTGCGAGAGAGAGAGAGAGAGAGTGTGTATGTGCGTGCGAGAGAGAGTGTGTGCGTGCGAGAGAGAGAGAGAGAGGAAGAGAGTGTGTGTGTATGCGAGAGAGAGAGAGTGTGTGTGTGTGCGAGAGAGAGAGTGTGTGTGAGTGTGAGCGAGAGGGTTTGTGTGTGTGTGTGTAAGAGAAAGAGTGTGTGTGTGTGTGAGTGTGTAAGAGTGTGTGTGTGTGTATGCGAGAGAGAGAGAGAGTGTGTGTGTGTGCGAGAGAGAGAGTGTGTGTGAGTGTGAGCGAGAGGGTTTGTGTGTGTGTGTGTAAGAGAAAGAGTGTGTGTGTGTGTAAGAGTGTGTGTGTGTGTGATAGAGAGAGAGAGAGAATGTGTATGAGGGAGAGATGGCATGTCAGGGAGAGATTGCATGTGAGGGAGAGAGTGTGTGTGAGGGAGAGATTGCGAGTGGGAGAGAGAGATTGTGTGTGTGTGTGTGTGTGTGTGTGTGTGTGTGTGTGTGTGTGTGTGTGTGTGTGTGTGTGTGTGTGTGTGTGTGCGTGTGTGTGTGTGTGTGTGTGTGTGTGTGTGTGTGTGTGTGTGTGTGTGTGTGTGTGAGAGAGAGAGATTCGTATGCGGGAGAGATTGTCAGAGTGGATGATTTTTATAGATGGATAAGAAACACTCCTCCATTTTCAAACCTTTCTCCTGTTTCTGTAGCGTTTCGGGCTCCCCTGTGTCCCTGTCTCTCCATCTCTGGGGCAAGTTAACATGGCCAATCCTCCCAATCTTCACATCATGGGACACTAAGGGGCAACTTAGAAATACAGAGACACACAGGTACACAGAGATACACAGATACAGGGACACACAGGTACAGAGACACACAGATACAGAGACACACAGATACAGGGACACACAGATACAAACACAGAGAGAGAGAGAGAGAGAGAGAGGCAGAAACACAGAGAAACAGGGAGAGAGAGACAGATACAGAGACGCACAGAAACACAGAGTGACAGAGAAGAGAAGCAGAAACAAAGAGGAAGAGGGACACATACACACACACATACAGATAGAGAGAGAGACACAGACACACAGAGAGGAACACACAGATACACAAAGAGAGAGAGAGACAGACAGACAGATACAGATACAGATACAGAGAGAGAGAGAGAGACACTGATATTATATCCTCTGCTTCTAGTTATTCCTACAAGACAAAAGACATCAGAGCAGAACTGGACACTCGGCCCATCGAGTCTGCTGTCCCATTCAATCATGGCTGATATTTTTCTCATCCCCATTCTTCTGCCTTTTCTCCAGAACCCCTGAAGGCCAGAACCTGATAAGAAGGGAAATTCTCAGGGCCTGGGGATTTGTCAGCCTTTAACCCTATTCATTCCCCCATTTTCTTACTAATATTGATTTCCTTCAATTCCATTCCGCACTCTCACTAAACTTGTGCGTGAGGAAGGGGTTGTGTGTGAGGGAGAGATATTGTGTGTGAGGGAGAGATATTGTGTGTGAGGGAGAGTGTGAGTGTGTGTGAGGGGGAGTGTGTGTATGTGTGTGAGGGAGAGTGTGAGTGTGTGTGAGGGAGAGTGTGAGTGTGTGTGAGGGAGACTGAGAGAGAGGTTGCGTATGAGGGAAAGATAGTGTGTGTAAGGGAGAGATTGCGTGTGTGAAGGAGAGATAGTGTGTTTCTGAGTGTGTGTGTGAGAGAGAAAGTGTGTGTGTGTGAGAGAGAGAGAGAGAGAATGTGTGTGAGTGTTTGTGTGTGAGATAGAAAGAGAAAGAGAGTGTGAAAAAGAGAGAAAGAGAGGGTGTGTGTATGTGTGTGAGAGAGAGAAATGAGAAAGAGAGTGTGTATGTGAGAGACAGAGAGAAAGTACATGAGAGAGAGTGTGTGAGAGAGAATGTGTGTGGAGAATGAGTCTGTAGAAGACAGAATGTGTATGTGAGAAAGAGTGTGTTGTGTGAGAGAGAGAGACTGTGTAAGGGACTGCAGGTGTGTGTGACTGAATGTGTGTGAGCGTGTGCGAGTGAATGTGTATGTGCGTATGTGAGATAGAGTGTGTGAGAGAGAATGTGTGCAAGAGAGTGTGAGAGAGTGTGTGTGTGTGCGTGTGAGAGAGAGTGTGTGGGTCTGTGTGCACGCAAGAGAGAGTGTGTGTGTGTGTGCACGTGAGAGAGAGAGAGTGTGTGTGAATGTGTGTGTGCGTGCGAGAGAGAGAGTGTGTGTGTGTGTGTGCGTGCGAGAGAGAGTGTGTGTGTGTGTATGCCGTGAGAGAGAGAGAGTGGTGTGTGTGTGAGGGAGAGAGAGAAGTGTGTGTGTGTATGGTGTGTGTGTGTGTGCGAGAGAGAGAGAGAGAGAATGTGTGTTTGTATGTGTGTGTGTGTGAGAGAGAGAGTGTGTGAGTGCGAGAGTCAGAGTGTGTGTGTGTGTGTGTGTGTGTGTTTGGTGTGTGTGTGTGTGTGTGTGAGTGTGTGTGTGCGAGATAGAGAGAGTGTGTTGTGTGTGCGAGAGAGAGAGAGTGTGTGTGTGTGAGTGAGAGGAGAGAGTGTGTGTGTGCGAGAGAGAGAGAGAGAGTAAGTGTGTGTGTGTGTTGTGTGCGTGCAAGAGAGTGAGTGTCGTGTGTGCGAGAGAGAGAGAGAAATGGTGTGTGTGTGTGTGTGTGTGTGTGTGTGTGTGTGTGTGTGTGTGTGTGTGTGTGTGTGTGTGTGTGTGTGTGTGTGTGAGAGAGAGAGAGTGTGTGCGAGAGAGACAGAGTGTGTCTGTGCGAGAGAGAGAGTGTGTCTGTGCGAGAGAGAGAGTGTGTGTGTGTGCAAGAGAGAGAGAGAGAGTGTGTGTGTGTGTGTGTGAGAGAGAGAGAGAGAGAGATTCTGTGTGTGTGCGAGAGAGAGCGTGTGTGTGCGACAGAGAGAGAGAGGGTGAGAGTGTGTGTGTGTGCGAGACAGAGAGAGAGTGTGTGTGAGTGTGAGAGAGAGAGTTTGTGTGTGTGTGTGAGAGAAAGAGTGTATGTGTGTGAGTGTGTAAGAGTGTGTTTGTGTGAGAGAGAGAGACAGAGTGAGAGAGAGAGAGAATGTGTATGAGTGAGAGATTGCATGTGAGGGAGAGAATGTGTGTGAGGGAGAGAGTGTGTGTGAGAGAGAGAGTGTGTGTGAGGGAGAGATTCTGAGTGGGAGAGAGAGATTGTGTGTCTGTGTGTGTGTGTGTGTGTGAGAGAGAGAGATTCGTATGCGGGAGAGATTGTCAGAGTGGATGATTTTTATAGATGGATAAGAAACACTCCTCCATTTTCAAACCTTTCTCCTGTTTCTGTAGCGTTTCGGGCTCCCCTGTGTCCCTGTCTCTCCATCTCTGGGGCAAGTTAACATGGCCAATCCTCCCAACCTTCACATCATGGGACACTAAGGGGCAACTTAGAAATACAGAGACAAACAGAAACACAGAGATGCACAGGAACACAGAGACACACAGACACAGAGACACAGGAACTCAGAGACACACAGGTACACAGAGACACAGAGAGAGAGAGAGAGGCACAAACACAAAGAAACAGGGAGAGAGAGAGACGCACAGAAACACAGAGTGACAGAGAAGAGAGGCAGAAACAGAGAGGAAGAGGGACACATACACACACACATACATACAGATAGAGAGAGAGAGAGAGACACACACAGACACAGAGAGAGGAACACACAGATACACAAAGAGAGAGAGAAACAGACAGACAGACAAACAGATATAGATACAGAATCAGAGAGAGAGAGAAACACACAGATACAGATACAGAGAGAGACAGATACAGGGAGAGATACAGATACAAATACAGAGAGAGAGAGACATACAGATACAGAGAGAGAGAGAGAGAGACAGTGATATTATATCCTCTGCTTCTAGTTATTCCTACAACACCATAAGACATCAGAGAAGAACTGGACACTCGGCCCATCGAGTCTGCTGCCCCATTCAATCATGGCTGATATTTTTCTCATCCCCATTCTTCTGCCTTTTCCCCAGAACCCCTGAAGGCCAGAACCTGATAAGAAGGGAAATTCTCAGGGCCTGGGGATTTGTCTCTCCCCAAAGACACACAGGTACAGAGACACATAGGAACACAAAATGGCACAGAGAGAGAGTCAGAGACACAGAGAAAGAGGGAGAGACACAGGCAGAGACACACAGATACAGAGACACACAAATACAGAGACACACAGAAACATAGAGCAACAGAGAGAGAGAGGCAGAAACAGAGAAAAAGAGGGAGGGAGACACAGATACAGAGACACACAGGCACAGAGGCACACAGAAACATAGATACACAGATACAGAGATACACAGATACAGAGATACACAGGAACAAAGAGAGAGACACACAGGTACAGAAAGAGAGAGAGACATAAAGAAAAATGTAGACACATATACACAAACATACAACACACACACAGAAATAAAGTGAGAGAGAGAGAGAGACGCACACACAAAAAGAGATAGAAACACAGAGTGAGTGAGATCAAGAGAGACAGATACAGAGAGAGAGGCTGAAACACAGATAGAGACACAGAAACAGACAGACAGAGAGAGAGAGAGTCAGAAACAGAAAGAGAGAGAGACACATACACAGACACACACATACAAAGACAGACAGATACAGGGACACATAGATACAGGGAAACACAGATACGGGACACACAGATACAGAGACATACAGACACAGGGACACACAGATACAGAGACACACAGATACAGAGACACACAAACACAGGGACACACACATACAGAAATAGACAGATACAGAGACACACAGATATAGAGATAAACTGACACAGGGACACACAGATAAGAGACACACAGATACAGGACACACAGATACAGAGACACACAGAATAGAGATAAACTGACACAGGGACACACAGATACAGAGACACACAGATACAGGGACACACAGATATAGAACACACAATCAGAGATACACAGATACAGAGACACACAGATACAGGGACACACAGATATAGAGACACACAAATTCAGGGATACACAGATACAGAGACACAGATACAGGCACACACAGATACAGAACACATAGTTACAGAGACACACAGTTACAGAGACACACAGATACAGAGACTCACGGGTACAGAGACACACAGATATAAAGACACACAGATACAGAGACACACAGATGCAGGGATACAGAGATACAGATACAGAGACACACAAATTCAGGGATACACAGATACAGGGACACAGATACAGAGACACACAAATTCAGGGATACACAGATACAGGGACACAGATACAGAGACACACAGATACAGAGACACACAGATACAGGGATACACAGATACAAGGACACACAGGCACAGAGGGAGAGAGAGAGAAACATAGATACAGAGAGAGAAAAACAGATAGATAGAGAGAGAGAGAGACTGACAGCTACAGAGAAAGAGAGATAGAAACAGATACTAAGAGAGAGAGACACACACACATACATACAAACACACACAGATACACATACAGAGAGGGAGAGAGACACACACAGATACAATACAGAGAAAGAGAGAGACACAACAGATACAGACAGAGAGAGAGAGTTACAGATACAGAGAGAGAGAGAGGGAGAGACACTGATATTATGTCCTCTGCTTCTAGTTATTCCTACAAGACCATAAGACATCAGAGCAGAACTGGACACTCGGCCCATCGAGTCTGCTGCCCCATTCAATCATGGCTGATATTTTTCTCATCCCCATTCTTCTGCCTTTTCCCCAGAACCCCTGAAGGCCAGAACCTGATAAGAAGGGAAATTCTCAGGGCCTGGGGATTTGTCAGCCTTTAACCCCATTCATTCCCCCATTTTCTTACTAATATTGATTTCCTTCAATTCCATTCCACACTCTCACTAAACTTGTGCGTGAGGAAGGGATTGCGCATGAGAAGGATGAGGGAGAGATATTGTGCGTGAGGGAGAGTGTGTGTGTGTGTGAGGGAGAGTGTGAGTGTGTGTGAGGGAATTGTGAGTGTGTGTGAGGGAGAGTGTGAGTGTGTGTGTGTGTGTGTGTAAGTGTGTGTGTGTGTGAGGGAGAGTGTGTGAGGAGTGTGTGTGTGTGTGGAGGTGTGTGTGTGTGTGTGGGAGAGTGGTGTGTGTGTGGAGAGTGTAAGAGTGTGTGTGGTGTGTGTGTGTGAGGGAGAGTGTGTGTGTGTGTGTGTGAGGGAGAGTGTGTGTGTGTGAGGGAGAGTGTGTGTGTGTGTGAGGGAGAGTGAGAGAGAGGTTGCGTATGAGGGAAAGATAGTGTGTGTAAGGGAGAGATTGCATGTGTGAAGGAGAGATAGTGTGTTTCTGAGTGTGTGTGTGTGTGTGAGAAAAGTGTGTTGTGTGTGTCAGAGAGAAAGTGTGTTTGTGTGTGTCAGAGAGAAAGTGTGTTTGTGTGTGAGAGAGAGATAGAGAGAGTGTGTGTGTGAGTGTGCGTGAGAGAGAGTGTGTGTGTGTGTGTCTGTGTGTGTGTGTGTGTGAGAGAGAGAGAGAGTGTGTGTTTGTGTGTGAGAAGAGAGAGAGTGTGTGTGTATGCAAGAGAGAGACAGAGAGTGAGAGAGTGTCTGTGTGTGTGCGAGAGTGTTTGTGTGTGTGTATGAGAGAGAGTGTGTGTGTCTGTGTGAATGTGTAAGAGTGTGTGTGAAAGTGTGTGTGTGTGAGAGAGAGAGAGAGAGAGAATGTGTATGAGGGAGAGATTGCATATCAGGGAGAGATTGCATATCAGGGAGAGATTACGTGTGAGGGAGAGATAGTTTCTGTGAGGGACAGTGTGACTGTGTGTATGTGCATGTGTGTGAATGAGAGAGAGAGAGTGTATGAGGGAGAGAGAGATTGTGTGTGAGTGTGTGTGAGAGAGTGTGTGTGTGTGAGAGAGAGAGTGTGTGATAGAGAGAGGGAGAATGTGTGATAGAGAGAGAGAGAGAGAGTGTGTGTGTGTGTGTGTGTGTCTGTGTCTGTGTGTGTGTGTGTGTGTGTGTGTGATAGAGAGAGGGGGAATGTGTGATAGAGACAGAGTGTGTGTGTGTGAAACACAGAGATACACAGGAACACAGAGACACACAGGAACACAGAGACACACAGATACAGAGACACGCAGATACAGGGACACACAGACACAGAGATACACAGGTACAGGGACACACAGGTACAGAGACACACAGATACAGAGACACACAAATACAGGGACACACAGATATAGAGATACACATATACAGGGACACACTGATACACAGATACAGGGACACACAGACATAGGGACACACAGATACAGAGACACACAAATACAGGGACACACAGATATAGAGATACACATATACAGGGACACACTGATACACAGATACACAGATACAGGGACACACAGACATAGGGATACACAGATACAGAGATACACAGATACAGGGACACACAGATACAGGAAGACACAGATACAGGAAGACACAGATACAGAGACACACAGATACAGGGATACACAAATACAGGGATACACAGATAGAGAGACACACTGATACAGGGATACACAGGTACAGAGACACACAGATACAGATATACACAGATACAGAGGCACACAGATACAGAGATACACAGATACAGGCATACACAGATACAGGGACACACAGATACAGGCATACACAGATACAGGGACACACAGATACGGAGACACACAGATACAGGGACACACACAGATACAGGGACACACACAGATACAGAGATACAAAATACAGAGACATACAGATACAGGGAGAGAGAGAGAGACAAATATAGATACAGAGAGAGAGACACACAGATAGAGAGAGAGACAGACAGACAGACAGATACAGAGAGAGAGAGATAGAAACAGATAGACAGAGAGACACATACACAGAGCAACACACAGATACAGAGAGAGAAAGAAAAACATAGATAGAGGGACAGAGAGAGAGAGACACACACACACACACACACACACGCATTGCTTTGGAGAGAGACAGAATGAGAGAGAGAAAAAATACAAAGACACATATACAGAGAGAGACAGAGACAGAGGGAGATAAAAAGACAGAGAGAGGGAGAGAGAGACAGAAAGAGAGAGATACAGAGAGACAGTGAGAGAGACAGAGAAAGAGAGAGAGAGAGAGAGAGACAGAGTAACAGAGAGAGACAGAGATAGAGAGAAAAAGAGAGAGAGACACAGACACAGAGAGACACAGACACAGAGAGAGGAACACACAGATATATAAAGAGAGAGAGAGAGATACAGATACAGAGAGTGAGAGAGAGAGAGAGAGACAGTGATATTATGTCCTCTGCTTCTAGTTATTCCTGCAAGAACATAAAACATCAGAGCAGAACTGGACACTCGGCCCATCGAGTCTGCTGCCCCATTCAATCATGGCTGATATTTTTCTCATCCCCATTCTTCTGCCTTTTCCCCAGAACCCCTGAAGGCCACAACCTGATAAGAAGGGAAATTCTCAGGGCCTGGGGATTTGTCAGCCTTTAACCCCATTCATTCCCCCATTTTCTTACTAATATTGATTTCCTTCAATTCCATTCCACACTCTCACTAAACTTGTGCGTGAGGAAGGGATTGCGCATGAGGGAGAGTTCGTATGTGTGAGGGAGAGTGTGAGTGTGTGTGAGGGAGAGTCTGTGTGTGTGTGAGAGGGAGATTTAGTGTGTGTGAGGGAGAGTGAGAGAGAGGTTGCGCGTGAGGGAAAGATAGTGTGTGTAAGGGAGAGATTGAGTGTGTGAAGGAGAGATACTGTGTTTCTGAGTGTGTGTGTGTGAGAGAAAGTGTGTTTGTGTGTGAGAGAGAGAGAGAGAGTGTGTGTGTGTGTGTGTGTGTGCGAGAGAGAGAGAGAGAGTGTGTGTGTGTGTGTCTGTTTCTGCGAGAGAGAGAGTGTCTGTGTGTGCGTGTGTGCGACAGAGAGAGAGTGTGTGTGTGTGTGTCAGAGAGAGAGAGAGGGAGAGAGTGTGTGTGTGAGAGAGTGAGAGAGAGAGTGTGTGTGTGTGTGAATGTGTCGGCGTGTGTGTGTGTGTGAGAGAGAGAGAGAATGTGTATGAGGGAGAGATTGCATGTCAGGGAGAGATTGCATGTGAGAGAGAGAGTGCGTGTGAGGGAGAGTGAGTGTGTGTGTGTGTGTGTGTGTGTGTGTGTGTGTGTGTGTGTGTGTGTGTGTGTGTGTGTGTGTGTGTGTGTGTGTGTGGGTCTGCATATATCTATGTGTCTGTGTGTATGGATGCTGGTACAGTGGCACAGTGATTAGCACTGCTGCTACACAGCACCAGGGACCTGGGTTCAAGTCTCGGCTTGGATCACTGTCTGTGCGGAGTCTGCATGTCCTCCCCGTGTCTGCGTGGGTTTCCTCTGAGTCCCCCGCTTTCCTCACACAGTCTAAAAGACATGCTGGTTAGGGTACATTGGCCCTGCTAAATTCTCCCTCAGTGTACCCAAACAGGCACCAGAGTGTGGCAATGAGAGGATTTTCACAGTAACTTCATTGCAGTGATAATATAAGCCTACTTGTGACACAGTAATAAATAAACTTTATTGAAAAGAAACTTTATATCTTTAGTAGAGAGGTTAGGATGATCCCATTCCATATCTTCCTGCTTTGGGGAAATGGGAGTTATCTTTACATTTACAAGGATATGCGGAGGGAAATGTTTGAATGGACATTCAGCTTTTCAGGTGATTAAAGTGTCAATTTGTCTCCAGAAGCTGTTTACAGAGATTGTCCCGAGAGATTGAATTGTTACAATAATTTCTACGTCTCCAATACTTCAAACAGAGGAGGGAAGCAAGAAACAAAAGGAAAGATTGGGGGAATTACTACATTGAAGGTGTGAGGCCTCATCATTCTCTGTCTGCTTTGGGTTTGTAATCTTTACATTTTTAAAGACTGAAACTTCTTGCCCTTATTGAGAATATCAGTGCGGTTTGAGAAAAGCAAACACTGATCCCACACTAAACACCCCCCAACACAGGACTGAGCAGAGAGTGTGAAATGGAACTGCTGTCAGAGTGGATGATTTTTATAGATGGATAAGAAACACTCCTCCATTTTCAAACCTTTCTCCTGTTTCTGTAGCGTTTCGGGCTCCCCTGTGTCCCTGTCTCTCCATCTCTGGGGCAAGTTAACATGGCCAATCCTCCCAACCTTCACATCATGGGACACTAAGGGTCAACTTAGAAATACAGAGACACACAGAAACACAGAGACACACAGATACAGGGACACACAGGTACAGAGACACACAGATACAGAGACACACAGATACAGAGACACAGATACAGTGACACACAGGTTCAGAGACACACAGATACAGGGACACACAGATACAGAGACACACAGATACAGAGATAAACTGATACAGGGACACACAGAAACAGAGACACACCGATACAGGGACGCACAGATACAGAAATAGACAGATACACGGACACACAGATACAGAGACACACAGATACAGAGACAAACAGATACAGGGATACACAGATACAGAGACACATAGATACAGGGACATACAGATACAGGGACATACAGATACAGAGATACACAGAAACAGACACAGATACAGAAATAGACAGATACAGAGATACTCAGATACAGGGACACACAGATACAGGGACACATAGAGACAGGGATATACAGACACAGGGACACACAAGTACAGAGACACACAGATGCAGAGACACACCAATACTGAGATACTCAGATACAAGGACACACAGATACAGAGGGAGAGAAAGAGAAACATCGATACAGGGAGAGAAAAACAGATAAATAGAGAGAGAGAGAGACTGACAGCTATAGAGAAAGAGAGATAGAAATAGAGACAGAGAGAGAGAGAGACACAGACAGATAGAGAGAGAGACACACACACACAGAGAAATAGAGAGAGACACACACATCCAGACAAATACAGTGAGAGAGAGGGAGACAGAGACATAGAGAGACAGAAAGGCAGAAGAGACAGACAGGCAGAGATACAGAAAGAGAGAGAGGCAGGGAGACAGAAAGACACACACACACACACAGAAAGACAAAGAGAAACACATATGGAGAGACAGAGAGAGAGATTCACTCAGACGGAGAGACAGAGAGAGAGAAACACACACACAGAGACATACATACAAACATAATCATAAACACACACACACACAGAGTCAGAAACAGAGACACAGAGCGAAAGAGAGAGAGACACACACACACACACACGGACGAAGAGATAGAGATAGAGAGCAAGATCGAAAGACAGAAAGAGTGAGAAACACAGAGTCAGAGAGAGAAACAAAGTGAGAGATGCACACACAGACACAGAGAGAGAGAGAGACAGAGAGATACAGAGAGACAGAGAGATACAGAGAGAGTGAGAGATAGAGAGGGAGGGACAGAGACAGACAGAGAGAGAGACACACACACAAACATGCGCACACACACACACACAAACACACACACACACAGACACACACACACGGAAAGAGAGAGAGAGAGAGAAAGACAGAGAGAGAAAGACAGAGAGAGATAAAAGATGGAGAGAAACATAGCCAGAAAACAAAGAGACAGAGAGAGAGAGAGAGAGGGAGAACTCAGGGAGAGACAGAGAGAGACAGACAGACAGACAGAGACAGAGAGAGAGAGACACGGGGAACAGAGAGACTGAGAGAGAGAGTGACAAAGAGAGACAGACAGACAGAAATGGAGAGAGAGAGAGAGAGACAGAAAGGGAGAGAGAGAGAGAGAGAGAGAGAGACAGATAGGGAGAGAGAGAGAGAGAGACAGAGAGAGATGACAGAGTGACAGAGAGAGAGAGAGAGGCAGAGACACAGAGAGAAAAAGAGAGACATACAGACAGGGAGAGAGAGACAGAGAGAGACAGAGACATGGAGAACAGAGAGAGAGCGAGAGAGAGAGAGACACACAGACAGACACAGAGACAGATACACAGAGAGAGAGAGAGATACACACACAGACACAGAGAGAGGAACGCAGAGATACACAAAGAGAGACAGACAGACAGACACACAGATACAGAGAGAGAGAGAGAGAGAACAGATACAGGGAGAGATACAGATACAGATACACAAAGAGAGAGAGAGACACTGATATTATGTCCTGTGGTTCTAGTTATTCCTACAAGACCACAAGATATCAGAGCAGAACTGGACACTCGGCCCATCGAGTCTGCTGCCTCATTCAATCATGGCTGATATTTTTCTCATCCCCATTCTTCTGCCTTTTCCCCAGAACCCCTGAAGGCCACAACCTGATAAGAAGGAAATTCTCAGGGCCTGGGGATTTGCCTCTCCCCAAAGACACACAGATACAGAGACACAGATACAGAGACACACAGGTACAGAGACACAGATACAGGGGCACAGTAACAGAGACACACAGATACAGGGACACACGGATATAGAGACTGACAGTTACAGGGATACACAGATACAGAGACACAGATACAGAGACACAGATACAAGACACACAGATAGAGGGACACACGGATACAGAGACTGACAGTTACAGGGATACACAGATACAGAGACACATACAGAGACACACAGATACAGGGACACACAGATACAGAGACTGACAGTTACAGGGATACACAGATACAGAGACACAGATACAGAGACATACAGATAGAGGGACACACGGATACAGAGACAGACAGATACAGGGATACACAGATACAGAGACACAGATACAGAGACACACAGATACAGGGACACACGGATACAGAGACTGACAGTTACAGGGATACACAGATACAGAGACACAGATACAGAGACATACAGATACAGAGACACAGATACAGAGACATACAGATACAGAGATAGACACTTACAGGGACACACGGATACAGATATAAACTGATACAGGGACATACAGATACAGAGATAGACACTTACTGGGACACACAGATACAGATATAAACTGATACAGGGACATACAGATACAGAGATACAGAGATAGACACTTACTGGGACACACAGATAGAGAGATAAACTGATATGGGGACACACAGATACAGAGACACACAGATACAGACACACAGATACAGCGACATACAGACACAGAGATACACAGAAACAGAGACACAGATACAGAAATAGGCAGATAGAGAGGGACAAATACAGTGAGAGACAAATACAGTGAGAGAGAGGGAGACAGAGACATAGAGAGACACAAAGGCAGAGAGAGACAAACAGGTAGAGATACAGAAACAGAGAGAGGCAGGGAGACAGAAAGACACACACACACACACACACACACACACACACACACACACACACACACACACACACACACACACACACACACACAAAGACAGAGAGAAACACATATGGAGAGACAGAGAGAGAGATACCCACAGACGGAGAGACAGAGAGAGAGACACACACATGCACAGACATACATACAAACATAATCATAAACACACACACAGAGTCACAAACAGAGACACAGAGCGAAAGAGAGAAACAGACACACACACACACACACACACACGGACGAAGAGAGAGAGATAGAGAGAAAGATAGAAACACAGAAAGAGTGAGAAACACAGAGTCAGAGAAACAAAGTGAGAGATGCACAGAGAGAGAGAGAGACAGAGAGACAGAGAGATACAGAGACAGTGAGAGATAGAGAGAGAGAGGGAGGGAGACAGAGAGACAGACAGAGAGAGACACACACAAACATGCGCACGCACACACACACACACAAACACACACACACACAGATACAGAGAGAGAGAGAGACACACACACAGATACAGACAGAGAGAGAGAGAGATACAGATACAGGGAGAGATACAGATACAGATACACAAAGAGAGAGAGAGACACTGATATTATGTCCTGTGGTTCTAGTTATTCCTACAAGACCACAAGACATCAGAGCAGAACTGGACACTCGGCCCATCGAGTCTGCTGCCCCATTCAATCATGGCTGATATTTTTCTCATCCCCATTCTTCTGCCTTTTCCCAGACCCTGAAGGCCAACGAACCTGATAAGAAGGGAAATTCTCAGGGCCTGGGGATTTGCCTCTCCCCAAAGACACACAGATACAGAGACACATAGGAACACAAAATGGCACAGAGAGAGAGTCAGAGACACAGAGAAAGAGGAGAGACACAGGCAGAGACACACAGATACAGGGACACACAGATACAGAGACACACAAATACAGGGACTCACAGATACAGAGACACACAGACACAGGGCAACACAGATACAGAGACACACAGATACAGGGACACACAGACACAGGGACACACAGATACAGGGATACACAGATACAGAGACACACAGACACAGGGAAACACAGATACAGGGATACACAGATAAAGAGACACACAAATACATGGACTCACAGATACAGAGACACACAGATACAGAGACACACAGATACAGGGACTCACAGATAGAGGGACAAACAGATACAGGGACACAGATACAGACACACACTGATACAGAGACACATGGATACAGAGACACACAGTTACATAGATACACAGTTATAGAGACACCCAGATACTGAGACTCACGGGTACAGAGACACACAGATATACAGACACACAGATACAGAGACACACCAATTCAGGGATACACAGATACAGGGACACAGATACAGAGACACACAAATTCAGGGATACACAGATACAGGGACACAGATATAGAGACACACAAATTCAGGGATACACAGATACAGGGACACAGATATAGAGACACACATATTCAGGGATACACAGATACAGGGACACACAAATTCAGGAACACACAGATACAGGGAGACAGATACAGAGACACACAGATACAGTGATATACAGATAGAAGGACACACAGGCACAGAGGGGGAGAGAGAGAAACATAGATACAGAGAGAGAAAAACAGATAGATGGAGAGAGAGAGACTGACAGCTACAGAGAAGGAGATATAGAAACAGATACTAAGAGAGAGAGACACACACATACATACAAACACACACAGATACACATACAGAGAGGGAGAGAGACACACACAGATACAGACAGAGAGAGAGAGATACAGATACAGATACAGAGAAGAGAGAGACACACTGATATTATGTCCTCTGCTTCTAGTTATTCCTACAAGACCATAAGACATCAGAGCAGAACTGGACACTCGGCCCATCGAGTCTGCTGCCCCATTCAACCATGGCTGATATTTTTCTCATCCCCATTCTTCTGCCTTTTCCCCAGAACCCCTGAAGGCCAGAACCTGATAAGAAGGGAAATTCTCAGGGCCTGGGGATTTGCCTCTCCCCAAAGACACACAGGTACAGAGACACATAGGAACACAAAATAGCACAGAGAGAGAGTCAGAGACACAGAGAAAGAGGGGGAGACACAGGCAGAGACACACAGATACAGAGACACACAGATACAGAGATAAACTGATACAGGGACACACAGATACAGAGACACATAGATACAGAGATAAACTGATACAGGGACACAGATACCTAGGATGGAGAAAGCTAGCACGAGGGGACACAGCTTTAAATTAAGGGGTGATAGTTATAGGATGGATGCCAGGGGTAGGTTCTTTACCCAGAGGGTGGTTAGGGAGTGGAATGCCCTGCCTGTGGCAGTTGTAGATGCGCCAAGTTTGGTGGCGTTTAAGAGGTTAGTTGATAAGTTTATGGAAGAGAAGGGAATTCTTTAGTTTGGAGAGTCATTGCTTTTTTCATAATTGGTCGGCGCAACATCGAAGGCCGAGGGGCCTGTTCTGCGCTGTAATGTTCTATGTTCCAGTTAAGGATCACGAGCCTCGGGACATTCCTGGGAATCAATAGATTCCTGTGGGCCGTCCAACTTATTTTATGGCTCACCTGTCTCTTGCGTTTGAGCTTCTGGTGATCTTCCGTGAACGTCTGTATAGGCTGATGTATGGTTATTGATATCTCTTTTTTTTACATTCACAGGTACAGAGACACACAGATACAGAGACATACAGATAGAGAGACACAGATACAGGGACACACAGATACAGAGATAGACAGATACAGGGGCAAACAGATACAGAGACACACAGATACAGGGACGCACAGGTACAGAAATTGACAGATACAGGGACACACAGATACAGAGACACACATGTACAGAGATAGACAGATACAGGGGCAAACAGATACAGGGACACACAGATACAGAGATAGACAGATACAGGGGCAAACAAATACAGAGACACACAGATACAGGGACGCACAGGTACAGAAATAGACAGATACAGGGACACACAGATACAGAGACACACATGTACAAAGACACAGATACAGAGATAGACACTTATTGGCACACACACATAGAGAGATAAACTGATATAGGGACACACAGATACAGAGACACACAGATACAAGGATACACAGATACAGAGACACACAGATACAAGGATACACAGATACAGGGACACACAGAAACAGAGACACAGATACAGAGACACAGATACAGAAATAGACAGATACAGAGATACTCAGATACAGGGACACACAGATACAGGGACACATAGAGACAGGGATACACAGACACAGGGACACAAACGTACAGAGACACACAGATACAGAGACACACAAATACTGAGAT
Organism: Sphyrna mokarran; assembly: GCA_024679065.1. NCBI lineage: Eukaryota > Metazoa > Chordata > Chondrichthyes > Carcharhiniformes > Carcharhinidae > Sphyrna > Sphyrna mokarran. The sequence continues at coordinate 31,338 of JAGIQG010000167.1, forward strand.
ACTCAGATAGAAGGACACACAGATACAGAGATACACAGATACAGAGACACACAGATACAGCGACACACAGATACTGAGATACTCAGATACAAGGACACACAGATACAGAGGGAGAGAAAGAGAAACATCGATACAGAGAGAGAAAAACAGATAAATAGAGAGAGAGACTGACAGCTATAGAGAAAGAGAGATAGAAACAGAGACAGAGAGAGAGACACACAGACAGATAGAGAGAGAGACACACACACAGAGAAATAGAGAGAGACACACACACCGAGACAAATACAGTGAGAGAGAGGGAGACAGAGACATAGAGAGACAGAAAGACAGAGAGAGACAGACAGGCAGAGATACAGAAAGAGAGAGAGGCAGGGAGACAGAAAGACACACACACACACAGACAAACACACACGGAAAGAGAGAGAGAGAGAGAGAGAAAGACAGAGAGAGAAAGACAGAGAGAGATAAAAGATGGAGAGAAACATAGCCAGAAAACAAAGAGACAGAGAGAGAGAGAGAGAGGGAGAACTCAGGGAGAGACAGAGAGAGACAGACAGACAGACAGAGACAGAGAGAGAGAGACACGGGGAACAGAGAGACTGAGAGAGAGAGTGACAGAGACAGACAGACAGAAATGGAGAGAGATAGAGAGATAGATAGGGAGAGAGAGAGAGAGAGACAGAGAGAGATGACAGAGTGACAGAGAGAGAGAGAGAGGCAGAGACACAGAGAGAAAAAGAGAGACATACAGACAGCGAGAGAGAGAGACAGAGAGAGAGAAAGAGAGAGAGACATGGAGAACAGAGAGAGAGCGAGAGAGAGAGAAAGACACACACACACATACACACAGATAAAGAGAGAGAGAGACACACACACACACAGACACAGAGAGAGGAACGCAGAGATACACAAAGAGAGACAGACAGACAGACAGATACAGAGAAAGAGAGACACACACACACACATGCATACACACAAACACACAAACACACACAGATACACCTACAGAGAGGGAGAGAGACATACATAGATACAAATACAGAGAAAGGGAGATAGAAACAGATACTAAGAGAGAGACACACACACATACATACAAACACACACAGATACACATACAGAGAAAGACAGAGAGACACACAGATACAGACAGAGAGAGAGATACAGACACACAGAGAGAGAGAGACACACACAGATACAGACAGAGAGAGATACAGATACAGAGAGAGAGAGAGAGACACTGATATTATGTCCTCTGCTTCGAGTTATTCCTACAAGACCGCAAGACATCAGAGCAGAACTGGACACTCGGCCCATCGAGTCTGCTGCCCCATTCAATCATGGCTGATATTTTTCTCATCCCCATTCGTCTGTCTTTTCCACAAAACCCCTGAAGGCCAGAACCTGATAAGAAGGGAAATTCTCAGTGCCTGGGGATTTGCCTCTCCCCAAAGACACACAGGTACAGAGACATATAGGAACACAAAATGGCACAGAGATAGAGTCAGAGACACAGAGAAAGAGGGGGAGACATAGGCCGAGACACACAGATACAGAGACACACGGATACAGGGACTCAGAGATACAGAGACACACAGACACAGGGAAACACAGATACAGGGACTCACAGATACAGAGACACACGGACACAGGGACACACAGAAACAGGGATACACAGATACAGAGACACACAGATACAGGGACTCACAGACACAGGGACACACAGATACAGGGAAACACAGATACAGGGACTCACAGATACAGGGGCACACAGATACAGAGACACACAGACACAGGGAAACACAGATACAGGGACTCACAGATACAGAGACACACAGACACAGGGACACACAGATACAGGGACACACAGATACAGAGACACACGGACACAGGGACACACAGAAAAACAGATTACACAGATACAGAGACACACAGTGATACAGGGACTCACAGGATACAGAGGACACACGAGCACAGGGACACACAGAAACAGGGACACACAGATACAGAGACACACAGATACAGAGACTCACAGATACAGGGGCACACAGATACAGAGACACACAGACACAGGGAAACACAGATACAGTGACTCACAGATACAGAGACACACAGACACAGGGACTCACAGAAACAGGGATACACAGATACAGAGACACACAAATACAGGGACACACAGATACAGAGACACACAGACACATGGAAACACCGATACAAGGACTCACAGATACAGAGACACACAGACACAGGGACACACAGATACAGGGATACACAGATACAGAGACACACAGATACAGGGACACACAGATACAGGGACACAAAATTACAGGGACACACAGATACAGAGTTAGACAGATACAGAGACGCACAAATACAGAGATAAACTGATGCAGGGACACACACATACAGGGATACAAAATTACGGGGACACACAGATACAGATATAGATAGATACAGAGACACACAGATATAGAGATAAACTGATACATGGACACATAGATAAAGAGACACACAGATTCAGGGACACATAGATAAAGAGACACACAGATTCAGGGACACACAGATTCAGGGACACACAGATACAGGGGCACACAGATACAGAGACACACAGATACAGAGACACACAGATACAGAGACACACAGATGCAGTGATACACAGATGCAGAGACACAGATACAGAGATTCAGATACAGAGACACACAAAATCAGGGATACACAGATCCAGGGACACACGTACTTACACACACTGATACAGAGACACACAGATACAGAGACACACAGTTACAGAGACACACAGTTATAGAGACACCCAGATACGGAGACTCACGGGTACAGAGACACACAGATACAAAGACACACAGATACCGAGACACACAGATGCAGGGATACAAAGATACAGAGACACACAGATACAGAGATACACAGATACAGGGACACACAGATACAAGGACACACAGATACAAGGACACACAGGCACAGAGGGAGAGAGAGAGAAACATTGATACAGAGAGAGAAAAACAGATAGATAGAGAGAGAGAGAGACTGACAGCTACAGAGAAGGAGATATAGAAACAGGTACTAAGAGAGAGAGACACACACATACATACAAACACACACAGATACACATACAGAGAGGGAGAGAGAGACACACACAGATATAGACAGAGAGATACAGATACAGATAGAGAGAGAGAGAGAGAGAGACACTGATATTATGTCCTGTGGTTCTAGTTATTCCTACAAGACCATAAGACATCAGAGCAGAACTGGACACTCGGCCCATCGAGTCTGCTGCCCCATTCCATCATGGCTGATATTTTTCTCATCCCCATTCTTCTGCCTTTTCCCCAGAACCCCTGAAGGCCAGAACCTGATAAGAAGGGAAATTCTCAGGGCCTGGGGATTTGTCAGCCTTTAACCCTATTCATTACCCCATTTTCTTACTAATATTGATTTCCTTCAATTCCATTCCGCACTCTCACTAAACTTGTGCGTGAGGAAGGGATTGCACATGGGGAAAGGATTGTGTGTGAGGAAGAGATATTGTGCGTGAGGGAGAGTGTGTGTATGTGTGTGAGGGAGAGTGTGAGTGTGTGTGTGAGGGAGATTGTGTGTGTGTGTGAGGGAGAGTGTGAGTGTGTGTGTGAGGGAGAGTATGAGTGTGTGAGGGAGAGTGTGAGTGTGTGAGGGAGAGTGTCTGTGTGTATGTGAGGTAGAGTTAGAGAGAGGTTGCATATGAGGGAAAGATAGAGTGTGTAAGGGAGAGATTGCGTGTGTGAAGGAGAGATAGTGTGTTTCTAAGTGTGTGTGTGCGAGAGAAAGTGTGTGTGTGTGTGTGAGAGAGAGAGACAGCGAGAGAGAGAGTGAGAGAGTGTGTGTGTGTGTGTGCGTGAGAGAGAGAGAGTGTGTGTGTGTGTTTGTGTGTGTGTGTGAGAGAGAGAGAGTGTGTGTGTGTGCATGTGAGAGAGAGAGAGAGAGTGTCTGTGCGAGTGAGAGAGAGTGTGTGTGTGTGTGTGTGAGGGAGAGTGTGTGTGAGTGTGAGGGAGAGTGAGAGAGAGATTGAGTATGAGGGAAAGATAGTCTGTGTAAGGGAGAGATTGTGTGTGTGAAGGAGAGATAGTGTGTTTCTGAGTGTGTGTGTGTGTGAGAGAAAGTGTGTTTGTGTGTGTGAGAGAGAGAGAGAGAGAATGTGTGTGTGTGTGTGTGTGAGAGAGAGAGAAAGAGAAAGAGAGTGTGAAAAAGAGAGAAAAAGAGCGTGTGTGTATGTGTGTGAGAGAGAGAAATGAGAAAGAGAGTGTGTATGTAAGAGACAGAGAGAAAGTACGTGAGAGAGAGTGTGTGAGAGAGAATGTGTGTGGAGAATGAGTTTGTAGAAGACAGCATGTGTATGTGAGAAAGAGTGTGTGGTGTGTGAGAGAGAGAGTGTGTAAGGGACTGCATGTGTGTGTGACTGAGTGTGTGTGAGTGTGTGTGAGTGAATGTGTATGTGCGTATGTGAGATAGAGTGTGTGAGAGAGAATGTGTGCAAGAGTGAGTGTGTGAGAGTGTGTGTGTGTGTGTGAAAGAGAGAGAGAGTGTGTCTGTGTGCGAGAGAGAGAAAGTGTGTGTGTGTGTGCAAGCGAGAGAGAGAGTGTGTGTGTGTGCAAGAGACACAGAGAGTGTGTGTGTATGTGTGTGAGAGAGAGAGTGTGTGTGTGTGCGAGAGAGAGTGTGTGTGTGAGTGTGCGTGCGAGAGAGAGTGTGTGTGTGTGTGCGAGAGAGAGACAGTGTGTGTGTGTGTGTGTGTGCGTGCGAGAAAGAGGGAGTTTGTGTGTGCGAGAGAGTGTGTCTGTGTGTGCGAGAGAGAGAGAGAGAGTGTGTGTGTATGTGTGTGTGTGAGAGAGAGAGTGTGTGTGTGCGAGTGTGTGTGTGTGTGCATGTGTGCATGCGAGAGAGAGAGAGTGTGTGTGTGTGTGCGCGAGAGAGAGTGTGTGTGTGTGTGTGTGCGATGCGAGAGAGAGAGAGTGTGTGCGTGCGAGAGAGAGAGTGTGTGTGTGTGTGTGAGAGAGAGAGTGTGTGTGTGTGTATGTGTGAGAGAGAGAGAGAGAAAATGTGTATGAGGGAGAGATGGCATGTCAGGGAGAGATTGCATGTGAGGGAGAGAGTGTGTGTGAGGGAGAGATTGCGAGTGAGAGAGAGATTGTGTGAGTGTGAGAAGTGTTTGTGTGTGTGTGTGTGAGAGAGAGGGATTCGTATGCAGGAGAGATTGTCAGAGTGGATGATTTTTATAGATGGATAAGAAACACTCCTCCATTTTCAAACCTTTCTCCTGTTTCTGTAGTGTTTCGGGCTCCCCTGTGTCCCTGTCTCTCCATCTCTGGGGCAAGTTAACATGGCCAATCCTCCCAACCTTCACATCATTGGACACTAAGGGGCAACTTAGAAATACAGAGACATATAGGAACACAGAGACACACAGATACAGGGACACACAGGTACAGAGACACAGAGAGAGAGAGGCATAATAAACACAGAGAAACAGGGAGAGAGAGAGACAGATACAGAGATGCACAGAAACACAGAGTGACAGAGAAGAGAAGCAGAAACAGAGAGGAAGAGGGACACATACACACACACATACAGATAGAGAGAGAGAGAGAGAGCGACACAGACACAGAGAGAGGAACACACAGATACACAAAGAGAGAGACAGACAGACAGACAGACAAACAGATATCGATACAGAATCAGAGAGAGAGAGAGACACACACACAGATACAGATACAGAGAGAGAGAGACAGTCATATTATGTCCTCTGCTTCTAGTTATTCCTACAAGACCATAAGATATCAGAGCAGAACTGGACACTCGGCCCATCGAGTCTGCTGTCCGATTCAACCATGGCTGATATTTTTCTCATCCCCATTCTTCTGCCTTTTCCCCAGAACCCCTGAAGGCCACAACCTGATAAGAAGGGAAATTGTCAGGGCCTGGGGATTTGCCTCTCCCCAAAGACACACAGATACAGAGACACATAGGAACACAAAATGGCACAGAGAGAAAGTCAGAGACACAGAGAAAGAGGGAGAGACACAGGCAGAGACACACAGATAGAGAGACACACAGATACAGAGATACAAAGATACAGGGACACACCAATACAGAGACACACAGATACAGAGACACACAGATACAGAGATACACAGATACAGAGACACACAGATATAGGGAAACACAGATACATAGACACACAGATACATGGACACACGGATACAGGGATACACAGATACAGAGACACACAGATACAGGGACACACAGATACAGAGACACACAGACACAGGGACACACAGAAACAGGGATACACAGATACAGAGACACACAGATATAGAGAAACACAGATACAGAGACACACAGATGCAGGGAGACACAGATACAGAGATACAGATACAGAGATACACAGGTACAGAGACACACAGATACAGGGACACACGGATACAGGGACACACACATACAGGGACACAAAATTACAGGGACACACAGATACAGAGATAAACAGATACAGAGACACACAGATACAGAGATAAACTGATGCAAGGACACACAGATACAGGGACACAAAATTACGGGGACACACAGATACAGAGATAGATAGATACAGAGGCACACACATATAGAGATAAACTGATACAGGGACACACAGATAAAGAGACACAGATTCAGGGACACACAGATATAGGGACACACAGATACAGAGACACACAGATGCAGGGATACACAGATGCAGTGATACACAGATGCAGAGACACAGATACAGAGATACAGATACAGAGACTCACAAATTCAGGGATATGCAGATCCAGGGACACAGATACAGACAGACACTGATACAGAGACACACAGATACAGATACACACAGTTACATAGATCGACAGTTATAGAGACACCCAGTACAGAGACTCACGGGTACAGAGACACACAGATATAAAGACACACAGATACAGAGAGAAACAGATGCAGGGATACAAAGATACAGATACAGAGACACACAAATTCAGGGATACACAGATACAGGGACACAGATACAGAGACACACAGATACAGTGATACACTGAGTGTATGTGTGTGTGTGTGTGTGTGTGCGAGAGAGAGAGAAAGAGTGTGTGTGTGTGTTTGTGTGTGTGTGAGAGAGAGAGACAGTGTGTGTGTGTGCGAGAGAGAGAGAGAGAGTGTGTGCGAGTGAGAGAGGGTGTGTGTGTGCGAGAGAGAGTGTGTGTGTCTGTGTGAGAGAGAGAGAGTGTGTGTCTGTGTGCGTGAGGGAGAGTGTGTGTATGTGTGTGAGGGACAGTGTGAGTGTGTGTGAGGGAGAGTGTGAGTGTGTGTGAGGGAGAGTGTGTGTGTGTGAGGGAGAGTGTGAGGGAGAGTGTGAGTGTGTGTGTGAGGGAGAGTGAGAGGGAGGTTGCGTATGAGGGAAAGATAGTGTGTGTAAGGGAGAGATTGCGTGTGTGAAGGAGAGATAGTGTGTTTCTGAGTGTGTGTGTGTGAAAGAGAAAGTGTGTTTGTGTGTGTGTGTGAGAGAGAGAGAGAGAGAGAGAGGGAGAGAGTATGTGTGTGTGCAAGAGAGAGAGAGAGTGTGTCAGTGTGAGGGAGAGAGTTTGTGTGTGTGTGAGAGAGAAAGAGTGTGTGTGTGAGAGAGAAAGTGTGTGTGTGCGTGTGTGAGAGAGAGAGAGAGAGAGAGAGACACTGATATTATGTCCTGTGGTTCTAGTTATTCCTACAAGACCATAAGACATCAGAGCAGAACTGGACACTCGGCCCATCGAGTCTGCTGCCCCATTCAATCATGGCTGATATTTATCTCATCCCCATTCTTCTGCCTTTTCCCCAGAACCCTGAAGGCCAGAACCTGATCAGAAGGGAAATTCTCAGGGCTTGGGGATTTGCCTCTCCCCAAAGACACACAGATACAGATACACACTTACAGAGACACACAGATACAGAGACACACAGATACAGGGACACACGGATACAGAGACACACAGAAACAGAGGCACACAGATACAGGGGCACACAGATATAGAGACACACAGATACAGAGACCAAAAATGCAGGGATACACAGATTCAGTGATACACAGATGCAGAGACACAGATACAGATACAGAGACACACAAATTCAGGGATACACAGATACAGGGACACAGATACAGACAGACACTGATACAGAGACACACATATACAGAGACGCACAGTTACAAGGACACACAGTTATAGAGACACCCAGATACAGAGACTCACGGGTACAGAGACACAGAGATACAAAGACACACAGATACAGAGACTCACAGATGCAGGGATACAAAGATACAGATACAGAGACACACAAATTCAGGGATACACAGATACAGGGACACAGATACAGACACACACTGATACAGAGACACACAGATACAGGGACACACAGATACAGAGACGCACAAATTCAGGGATACACAGATACAGGGACACAGATACAGAGACACACAAATTCAGGGATACACAGATACAGGGACACAGATATAGAGACACACAGATACAGGGATACACAGATACCGGGATACACAGATACAGGGACACAGATACAGGGACACACGGATACAGAGACACACAGATACAGGGACACAAAATTACAGGGACACACAGATACAGAGATAGATAGATACAGAGACACACAGATACAGAGATAAACTGATGCAGGGACACAGAGATAAAGAGACACACAGATACAGGGACACACAGATACAGAGATAGACAGATACAGAGACACACAGATACAGAGATAAACTGATACAGGGACACACAGATAAAGAGACACATAGATATAGAGACACACAGATAGAGAGACACATAGATATAGAGACACAGAGATAGAGAGACACACAGATGCATGGATACACAGATACAGAGATACAGATACAGAGACACACAAATTCAGGGATACACAGATACAGAGACACAGATACAGGGACACACTGATACAGAGACACACAGATACAGAGACACAGAGTTACAGAGACACACAGTTACAGAGACTCACAGGTACAGAGACACATAGATATAGAGACACACAGATACAGAGACACACAGATGCAGGGATAGAGAGATACAGATGCAGAGATACACAAATTCAGAGATACACAGATACAGGGACACAGATACAGAGACACACAAATTCAGGGATACACAGATACAGGGACACAGATACAGAGACACACAGATACAGGGACACACAGATACAGGGACACACAGGCACAGAGGGAGAGAGAGAGAAACATAGATACAGAGAGAGAAAAACAGATAGATAGAGAGAGAGAGAGACTGACAGCGACAGAGAAAGAGAGATAGAAACAGATACTAAGAGAGAGAGACACCCACATACATGCATACACACACAGATACACATACAGAGAGGGACAGAGACACACACAGATACAAATACAGAGAAAGAGAGAGACACACAAAGATACAGACAGAGAGAGAGAGTTACAGATACAGATACAGGGAGAGAGAGACAGAGAGACACTGATATTATGTCCTCTGCTTCTAGTTATTCCTACAAGACCATCAGACATCAGAGCAGAACTGGACACTCGGCCCATCGAGTCTGCTGCCCCATTCAATCATGGCTGATATTTTTCCCATCCCCATTCTTCTGCCTTTTCCCCAGAACCCCTGAAGGCCAGAACCTGATAAGAAGGGAAATTCTCAGGGCCTGGGAATTTCTCAGCCTTTAACCCCATTCATTCCCCCATTTTCTTACTAATATTGATTTCCTTCAATTCCATTCCGCACTCTCACTAAACTTGTGCGTGAGGAAGGGATTGCGCATGGGGGAGAGTTCGTATTTGTGAGGGAGAGTGTGAGTGTGTGTGAGGGAGAGTGTGTGTGTGTGTGTGAGGGAGAGTGAGAGTGTGTATGAGGGAGAGTGAGAGTGTGTGTGAGGGAGATTTAGTGTGTGTGAGGGAGAGTGTGAGTGTGTGTGAGGGAGAGTGAGAGGGAGGTTGCGTATGAGGGAAAGATAGTGTGTGTAAGGGAGAGAGTGCGTGTGTGAAGGAGAGATAGTGTGTTTCTGAGTGTATGTGTGTGAGAGAGAGAGAGTGTGTGTGTGTGTGCAAGAGAGAGAGAGAGAGTGTGTGTGTGTGTGAGAGAGAGAGAGAGAGAGGGAGAGAGTGTGTGTGTGTGTGAGAGAGAGAGTGTGTGTGTGTGTGAATGTGTCAGAGTGTGTGTGTGTGTGTGTGTGAGAGAGAGAGAGAGAGAATGTGTATGAGGGAGAGAGAGAGTGTGTGTGTGTGTGTGTGTGTGTGTGTGTGTGTGTGTGTGTGTGTGTGTGTGTGTGTGAGAGAGAGAGAGATTCGTATGCAGGAGAGATTGTCAGAGTGGATGATTTTTATAGATGGATAAGAAACACTCCTCCATTTTCTCCTATTTCTGTAGCGTTTCGGGCTCCCCTGTGTCCCTGTCTCTCCATCTCTGGGACACGTTAAGATGGCCAATCCTCCCAACCTTCACATCATGGGACACTAAGGGGCAACTTAGAAACACAGAGACACACAGAAACACAGAGATGCACAGGAACACAGAGACACACAGGTACACAGAGACACACAGATACAGAGACACAGAGAGAGAGAGAGAGGCACAAACACAGAGAAACAGGGAGACAGAGAGACAGATACAGAGACACACAGAAACACAGAGTGACAGAGAAGAGAGGCAGAAACAGAGAGGAAGAGGGACACAAACACACACACACACACATACAGATAGAGAGAGAGAGCGAGACACACACAGACACAGAGAGAGGAACACACATACACAAAGAGAGAGAGAAACAGACAGACAGACAAGCAGATGTAGATACAGAATCAGAGAGAGAGAGAAACACACAGATACAGATACAGAGGGAGAGAGAGACAGATACAGGGAGAGATACAGATACAAATACAGAGAAAGAGAGAGATACAGAGAGAGAGAGAGAGAGAGACAGTGATATTATGTCCTCTGCTTCTAGTTATTCCTACAAGACCATAAGACATCAGAGCAGAACTGGACACTCGGCCCATCGAGTCTGCTACCCCATTCGATCATGGCTGATATTTTTCTCATCCCCATTCTTCTGCCTTTTCCCCAGAACTCCTGAAGGCCAGAACCT
>JAGIQG010000167.1:52500-64241 GCA_024679065.1 Sphyrna mokarran
TGACCAACAATGAGCATGCATTCGGCAGGTGGTGCGAGGACAGCTCTTGGATGTTGATTCATGGGTTGCCTGGTACTTCATGTCGTAAATGAGTGCTTTATGTGGACCATCTGAAGGGCACCATGACAGCTCAGAGACTATCGATGTGGCTGTGCAGACACTTGGAATTGGGCCGGTGTCTGCGGGAGTTTGCGCGTTCTCCCCGTGGTTGCGTGGGTTTTCTGCGGGCGCTCCGGTTTCCTCCCACAACCCAAAAATTCGCTCTTAGGCTGATTGGGAACCAATTTGTCCCTACAGTGAGAGTATTCCATATTAGGAATAACCTAATCTATAAAACCTAAATCTATAATAGGATAATGGAATTGCTACTATATAGTTATGACGGCGGCGCGGGCTCGTTGGGCCAAAGGGCCTGTTTCCCGTGCTGTGTTCCTCTAAAAAAAACCCCTGAAGGCCAGAACCTGATAAGAAGGGAAATTCTCAGGGCCTGGGGATTTGCCTCTCCCCAAAGACACACAGATACAGAGACACATAGGAACACAAAATGGCACAGAGAGAGAGTCAGAGACACAGAGAAAGAGGGAGAGACACAGGCAGAGACACACAGATACAGGGATACACAGATACAGAGACATACAAATACAGGGACACACAGATACAGAGACACACAGATACAGAGACACACAGACACAGAGACACACAGAAACATAGAGCAACAGAGAGATAGAGGCAGAAACAGAGAAAAAGAGGGAGGGAGACACAGATACAGAGACACACAGGCACAGAGGCACACAGAAACATAGATACACAGATACAGAGATACACAGGCACAGAGGCACACAGAAACATAGATACACAGATACAGAGATACACAGGAACAAAGAGAGAGACACACAGATACAGAAAAGAGAGAGACATAGAGAAAAATGTAGACACATATACACAAACATACACACACACACAGAAATAAAGTGAGAGAGAGAGAGACGCACACACAAAAAGAGATAGAAACACAGAGTGAGTGAGATCAAGAGAGACAGATACAGAGAGAGAGGCTGAAACACAGATAGAGACACAGAAACAGACATACAGAGAGAGAGAGAGAAACAGAGAGAGAGAGACACACACATAAAGAGACACACACATACAAAGACACACAGATACAGAGACACATAGATACAGAGACACAGATACAGGAACTCACAGATACAGGGACACACAGATACAGGGGCACACAGATACAGAGACACACAGATACAGAGACACACAGATACAGGGACACACAGATACAGAGATAGACAGATAGAGAGACACACAGATACAGAGATAAACTGATACAGGGACGCAGAGATAAAGAGACACACAGATATAGGGACACACAGATACAGAGATAGACAGATAGAGAGACACACAGATACAGAGATAAACTGATACAGGGACGCAGAGATAAAGAGACACACAGATATAGGGACACACAGATACAGAGATAGACAGATAGAGAGACACACAGATACAGAGATAAACTGATACAGGGACACACAGATACAGGGACACACAGATGCAGGGATACACAGATAAAGAGACACATAGATACAGGGACACACAGATACAGAGACACACAGATGCAGGGATACACAGACACAGAGACACACAGATACAGGGGCACACAGATACAGTGACACATAGATACAGAGACACACAGATACAGGGACACAAAATTACAGGGATACACAGTTACAGGGACACAGATACAGGGGCACACTGATGCAGAGACACACAGATGCAGAGACACACAGACACAGAGACACACAGATACAGGGACACAAAATTACAGGGATACACAGTTACAGGGACACAGATACAGGGGCACACTGATGCAGAGACACACAGATGCAGAGACACACAGACACAGAGACACACAGATACAGGGGCACAAAATTACAGGGACACACAGATACAGAGATAAACTGATGCAGGGACACAGAGATAAAGAGACACACAGATACAGGGACACACAGATACAGAGATAAACTGATGCAGGGACACAGGGATAAAGAGACACACAGATACAGGGACACACAGATACAGAGATAGACAGATACAGAGACACACAGATACAGAGACACACAGATACAGGGACACAAAATTACAGGGACACACAGATACAGAGATAGATGGATAGAGAGACACACAGATACAGAGATAAACTGATACAGCGACGCACAGATAAAGAGACGCATAGATACAGGGACACACAGATACAGAGACACACAGACACAGAGACACACAGATACAGAGAAACAGATACAGAGATACAGATACAGAGAGACACAAATTCAGGGATACACAGATACAGGGACACAGATACAGGGGCACACTGATGCAGAGACACACAGTTACAGAGACACACAGATACAGGGACACACAGATACAGGGACACACAGATGCAGGGATACAGAGATACAGATACAGAGACACACAAATTCAGGGATACACAGATACAGGGACACAGATACAGAGACACACAAATTCAGGGATGCACAGCTACAGGGACACAGATACAGAGACACACAGATACAGGGACACACAGATACAGAGACACACAGATACTGGGATACACAGATAGAAGGACACACAGGCACAGAGGGAGAGAGAGAGAAACATAGATACAGAGAGAGAAAAACAGATAGATAGAGAGAGAGAGAGACTGACAGCTGCAGAGAGAGATAGAAACGGATACTAAAAGAGAGAGACACACACATACATACAAACACACACAGATACACATACAGAGAGGGAGAGAGACACACACAGATACAAATACAGAGAAAGAGAGAGACACATACAGGTACAGACAGAGAGAGAGAGTTACAGATACAGAGAGAGAGAGAGAGAGACACTGATATTATGTCCTCTGCTTCTAGTTATTCCTACAAGACCATAAGACATCAGAACAGAACTGGACACTCGGCCCATCGAGTCTGCTGCCCCATTCAATCATGGCTGATATTTTTCTCATCCCCATTCTTCTGCCTTTCCCCCAGAACCCCTGAAGGCCAGAACCTGATAAGAAGGGAAGTTCTCAGGGCCTGGGGATTTGTCAGCCTTTAACCCCATTCATTCCCCCATTTTCTTACTAATATTGATTTCTTTCAATTCCATTCCACACTCTCACTAAACCTGTGCGTGAGGAAGGGATTGCGCATGAGGGAGAGTTAGTATGTGTGAGGGAGAGTGTGAGTGTGTGTGAGGGAGACTTAGTGTGTGTGAGGGAGAGTGTGTGTGTGTGTGAGGGAGAGTGAGAGAGATGTTGCATATGTGGGAATGATAGTGTGTGTAAGGGAGAGATTGCGTCTGTGAATGAGAGATAGTGTGTTTCTGAGTGTGTGTGTGAGAGAAAAAGTGTGTGTGTGTGTGTGCGAGAGAGAGAGAGTGTGTGTGTGTGTGCGCGAGAGAGTGTGTGTGTGTGTGTGCGAGAGAGAGAGAGAGAGAGAGAGAGTGTGTGTGTGTGTGCGAGAGAGAGAGAGAGAGAGAGAGTGTGTGTGTGTGTGCGAGGAGAGAGGAGAGAGAGAGTGTGTGTGTGTGTGCGCGAGAGAGAGAGAGAGGTGTGTGTGTGTGTGCGAGAGAGAGAGAGAGAGAGTGTGTGTGTGTGTGCGCGAGAGAGAGAGAGAGAGAGAGTGTGTGTGTGTGTGCGCGAGAGAGTGTGTGTGTGTGTGTGCGAGAGAGAGAGAGAGTGTGTGTGTGTGGTGTGCGAGAGAGAGAGTGTGTGTGTGTGTGTGCGCGAGAAAGAGAGGGAGTGAGTTTGTGTGTGTGCGAGAATGAGAGAGAGTGTGTGTGTGCGAGAGAGTTTGTGTGTGTGTGTGAGAGAGTGTGTGTGTGAGTGTGTAAGAGTGTGTATGTGTGTGTGTGAGAGACAGAGAGAGAATGTGTATGAGGGAGAGATTGCATGTGAGAGAGAGAGTGTGTGTGAGAGAGAGAGAGAGAGAGAGAGAGTGTGTGTGTGTGTGTGTGTGTGTGTGTGTGAGAGAGAGAGAGAGTGTGTATGTGTGTGTGTGTGTGAGTGTGTGTGTGTGTGTGTAAGCCAAGAGAGTACGTGAGGGAAGAGGTTACATGTGAGGGAGAGATAGTTTCTGTGAGGGACAGTGTGAGTGTGTGTACATGCATGTGTGTGAATGAGAGAGAGAGAGTGTATCAGGGAGAGAGTGTGTGTGTGTGTGTGTGTGTGTGTGTGTGTGTGTGTGTGTGTGTGTGTGTGTGTGTGTGTGTGTGTGTGTGAGAGAGAGAGAGTGTGTGTGTGTGTGTGTGTGTGTGTGAGTGTGTGTGTGTGTGTGTAAGCCAAGAGAGTACGTGAGGGAAGAGGTTACGTGTGAGGGAGAGATAGTTTCTGTGAGGGACAGTGTGAGTGTGTGTACATGCATGTGTGTGAATGAGAGAGGGAGAGTGTATCAGGGAGAGAGTGTGTGTGTGTCTGTGTGTGTGTGTGTGTGTCTGTGTGTGTCTGTGTGTGAGTGTGTGTGTGCCTGTGTGTGAGTGTGTGTGTGGGTCTGCATATATCTATGTGTCTGTGTGTATGGATGCTGGTACAGTGGCACAGTGATTAGCACTGCTGCTACACAGCACCAGGGACCTGGGTTCAAGTCTCGGCTTGGATCACTGTCTGTGCGGAGTCTGCATGTCCTCCCCGTGTCTGCCTGGGTTTCCTCTGAGTCCCCCGCTTTCCTCACACAGTCTAAAAGACTTGCTGGTTAGGGTACATTGGCCCTGCTAAATTCTCCCTCAGTGTACCCAAACAGGCACCAGAGTGTGGCAATGAGAGGATTTTCACAGTAACTTCATTGCAGTGTTAATATAAGCCTACTTGTGACACAGTAATAAATAAACTTTATTGAAAAGAAATTTTATATCTTTAGTAGAGAGGTTAGGATGATCCCATTCCGTATCTTCCTGCTTTGGGGAAATGGGAGTTATCTTTACATTTACGAGGATATGCGGAGGGAAATGTTTGAATGGACATTCAGCTTTTCAGGTGATTAAAGTGTCAATTTGTCTCCAGAAGCTGTTTACAGAGATTGTCCCGAGAGATTGAATTGTTACAATAATTTCTACGTCTCCAATACTTCAAACAGAGGAGGGAAGCAAGAAACAAAAGGAAAGATTGGGGGAATTACTACATTGAAGGTGTGAGGCCTCATCATTCTCTGTCTGCTTTGGGTTTGTAATCTTTACATTTTTAAAGACTGAAACTTCTTGCCCTTGTTGAGAATATCAGTGCGGTTTGAGAAAAGCAAACACTGATCCCACACTAAACACCCCCCAACACAGGACTGAGCAGAGAGTGTGAAATGGAACTGCTGTCAGAGTGGATGATTTTTATAGATGGATAAGAAACACTCCTCCATTTTCAAACCTTTCTCCTGTTTCTGTAGCGTTTCGGGCTCCCCTGTGTCCCTGTCTCTCCATCTCTGGGGCAAGTTAACATGGCCAATCCTCCCAATCTTCACATCATGGGACACTAAGGGGCAACTTAGAAATACAGAGACACACAGGAACACAGAGATACACAGGAACACAGAGACACACAGATACAGGGACACACAGGTACAGGGACACACAGATACAGGGACACACAGGTACAGAGACACACAGACACAGAGACACACAGATACAGAGACACAGATACAGAGACACAGATACAGAGACACACAGATACAGGGACACACAGGTACAGAGACACACAGATACAGAGACACAGATACAGAGACACACAGGTACAGAGACACAGATACAGGGGCACAGTAACAGAGACACACAGATACAGGGACACACGGATATAGAGACTGACAGTTACAGGGATACACAGATACAGAGACACAGATACAGAGACACACAGATAGAGGGACACACGGATACAGAGACACACAGATACAGAGACACAGATACAGAGACACACAGGTACAGAGACACAGATACAGGGGCACAGTAACAGAGACACACAGATACAGGGACACACGGATATAGAGACTGACAGTTACAGGGATACACAGATACAGAGACACAGATACAGAGACACAGATACAGAGACACACAGATAGAGGGACACACGGATACAGAGACTGACAGTTACAGGGATACACAGATACAGAGACACATACAGAGACACACAGATACAGGGACACACAGATACAGAGACTGACAGTTACAGGGATACACAGATACAGAGACACAGATACAGAGACATACAGATACAGAGACACAGATGCAGAGACATACAGATACAGAGATAGACACTTACAGGGACACCCAGATACAGATATAAACTGATACAGGGACATACAGATACAGAGATACAGAGATACAGAGATAGACACTTACTGGGACACACAGATAGAGAGATAAACTGATATGGGGACACACAGATACAGAGACACACAGATACAGACACACAGATACAGGGACATACAGACACAGAGATACACAGAAACAGAGACACAGATACAGAAATAGGCAGATAGAGAGATACTCAGATACAGGGACACACAGGTACAGGGACACACAGATACAGGGAACAAAGGTACAGAGATGAACTGATACAGGGACACACAGATACAGAGATACACAGATACAGGGACACACAGATACAGAGACACCCAGATACAGAGACACACAGGTACAGGGACACACAGATACAGAGACACACAGATACTGAGATACTCAGATACAAGGTCACAGAGATACAGAGGGAGAGAAAGAGAAACATCGATACAGAGAGAGAAAAACAGATAAATAGAGAGAGAGAGAGACTGACAGCTATAGAGAAAGAGAGATAGAAACAGAGACAGAGAGAGAGAGAGACACAGACAGATAGAGAGAGAGACACACACACAGAGAAATAGAGAGAGACACACACACCCAGACAAATACAGTGAGAGAGAGGGAGACAGACATAGAGAGACACAAAGGCAGAGAGAGACAAACAGGTAGAGATACAGAAACAGAGAGAGGCAGGGAGACAGAAAGACACACACACACACACACATACACACACACACACACACAGAAAGACAGAGAGAAACACATATGGAGAGACAGAGAGAGAGATACCCACAGACGGAGAGACAGAGAGAGAGAGACACACACACACACAGAAAGACAGAGAGAAACACATATGGAGAGACAGAGAGAGAGACACACACAGACGGAGAGACAGAGAGAGACACACACACACACAGACATACATACAAACATAATCATAAACACACACACAGAGTCACAAACAGAGACACAGAGCGAAAGAGAGAAACAGACACACACACACACACGGACGAAGAGAGAGAGATAGAGAGAAAGATAGAAAGACAGAAAGAGTGAGAAACACAGAGTCAGAGAAACAAAGTGAGAGATGCACACACAGACAGAGAGAGAGAGAGAGACAAGAGATACAGAGAGAGTGAGAGATAGAGAGAGAGAGGGAGGGAGACAGAGAGACAGACAGAGAGAGACACACACAAACATGCGCACGCACACACACACACACACACACAGACACACACAGACGGAAAGAGAGAGATAGAGAGAGAGAAAGACAGAGAGAGAAAGACAGAGAGAGATAAAAGATGGAGAGAAACATAGCCAGAAAACAAAGAGACAGAGAGAGAGGGAAAACTCAGGGAGAGACAGAGAGAGAGAGACAGACAGACAGAAAGAGACAGAGAGAGAGAGACACGGTGAACAGAGAGACTGAGAGAGAGAATGACAAAGAGAGACAGACAGATAGAAATGGAAAGAGAGAGAGATAGATAGGGAGAGAGAGAGAGAGAGACAGAGAGAGATGACAGAGTGACAGCCAGAGAGAGAGAGAGAGGCAGAGACACAGAGAGAAAAAGAGAGACTTACAGACAGGGAGAGAGAGACAGACAGAGAGAGAGAGAGACATGGAGAACAGAGAGAGAGAGAGAGACACAGACACATATAAAGAGAGAGAGACACAGACACAGAGAGAGGAACGCAGAGATACACAAAGAGAGAGAGACAGACAGAGAGTGAGAGAGAGAGACACACACACACACACACACACACAGATACAGAGAGAGAGAGAGAGAGAGACTCACAGATAGAGGGACAAACAGATACAGGGACACAGATACAGACACACACTGATACAGAGACACATGGATACAGAGACACACAGTTACATAGATACACAGTTATAGAGACACCCAGATACTGAGACTCACGGGTACAGAGACACACAGATATAAAGACACACAGATACAGAGACACACAAATTCAGGGATACACAGATACAGGGACACAGATACAGAGACACACAAATTCAGAGATACACAGATACAGGGACACAGGTACAGAGACACACAAATTCAGGGATACACAGACACAGGGAGACAGATACAGAGACACACAGATACAGTGATATACAGATAGAAGGACACACAGGCACAGAGGGAGAGAGAGAGAAACATAGATACAGAGAGAGAAAAACAGATAGATGGAGAGAGAGAGAGACTGACAGCTACAGAGAAGGAGATACAGAAACAGATACTAAGAGAGAGAGACACACACATACATACAAACACACACAGATACACATACAGAGAGGGAGAGAGACACACACAGATACAGAGAGAGAGAGACACACACAGATACAGAGAGAGAGAGAGAGATACACACATACATACAAACACACACAGATACAAATACAGAGAAAGAGAGAGACACACACAGATACAGACAGAGAGAGAGAGATACAGATACAGGAAGAGAGAGAGAGAGACACTGATATTATGTCCTCTGCTTCTAGTTATTCCTACAAGACCATAAGACATCAGAGCAGAACTGGACACTCGGCCCATCGAGTCTGCTGCCCCATTCAACCATGGCTGATATTTTTCTCATCCCCATTCTTCTGCCTTTTCCCCAGAACCCCTGAAGGCCAGAACCTGATAAGAAGGGAAATTCTCAGGGCCTGGGGATTTGCCTCTCCCCAAAGACACACAGGTACAGAGACACATAGGAACACAAAATGGCACAGAGAGAGAGTCAGAGACACAGAGAAAGAGGGGGAGACACAGGCAGAGACACACAGATACAGAGACACATAGATACAGAGATAAACTGATACAGGGACACAGATACCTAGGATGGAGAAAGCTAGCACGAGGGAACACAGCTTTAAATTAAGGGGTGATAGTTATAGGATGGATGCCAGGGCTAGGTTCTTTACCCAGAGGGTGGTTAGGGAGTGGAATGCCCTGCCTGTGGCAGTTGGAGATGCGCCAAGTTTGGTGGCGTTTAAGAGGTTAGTTAATAAGTTTATGGAAGAGAAGGGAATTCTTTAGTTTGGAGAGTCATTGCTTTTTTCATAATTGGTCGGCGCAACATCGAAGGCCGAGGGGCCTGTTCTGCGCTGTAATGTTCTATGTTCCAGTTAAGGATCACGAGCCTCGGACATTCCTGGGAATCAATAGATTCCTGTGGGCCGTCCAACTTATTTTATGGCTCACCTGTCTCTTGCGTTTGAGCTTCTGGTGATCTTCCGTGAACGTCTGTATAGGCTGATGTATGGTTATTGATATCTGTTTTTTTTTTACATTCACAGGTACAGAGACACACAGATACAGAGACATACAGATAGAGAGACACAGATACAGGGACACACAGATACAGAGATAGACAGATACAGGGGCAAACAGATACAGAGACACACAGATACAGGGACGCACAGGTACAGAAATAGACAGATACAGGGACACACAGATACAGAGACACACATGTACAAAGACACAGATACAGAGATAGACAGATACAGGGGCAAACAGATACAGAGACACACAGATACAGGGACGCACAGGTACAGAGATAGACAGATACAGGGGCAAACAGATACAGAGACACACAGATACAGGGACGCACAGGTACAGAAATAGACAGATACAGGGACACACAGATACAGAGACACACATGTACAAAGACACAGATACAGAGATAGACACTTATAGGCACACACACATAGAGAGATAAACTGATATAGGGACACACAGATACAGAGACAAACAGATACAAGGATACACAGATACAGAGACACACAGATACAGAGACACACAGATACAGAGACAAACAGATACAAGGATACACAGATACAGAGACACACAGATACAGAGACACACAGATACAGGGACAAACAGATACAGGGACACACAGATACAGAGACACACAGATACAGGGACATACAGATACAGGGACACACAGAAACAGAGACACAGATACAGAGACACAGATACAGAAATAGACAGATACAGAGATACTCAGATACAGGGACACACAGATACAGGGACACATAGCGACAGGGATACACAGACACAGGGACACACAAGTACAGAGACACACAGATACAGAGACACACAAATGCTGAGATACTCAGATAGAAGGACACACAGATACAGAGGGAGAGAAAGAGAAATATTGATACAGAGAGAGAAAAACAGATAAATAGAGAGAGAAAGAGACTGACAGCTATAGAGAAAGAGAGATAGAAAGAGAGACAGAGAGATACACAGAGAGATAGAGAGAGAGACACACACTCAGAGAAATAGAGAGAGACACACACACTGAGACAAATACAGTGAGAGAGAAGGAGACAGAGACATAGAGAGACAGAAAGGCAGAGAGAGACAGACAGGCAGAGATACAGAAAGAGAGAGAGGCAGGGAGACAGAAAGACACACACACACAGACACACAGACACACACACACACACACACACAAAGACAAAGAGAAACACATATGGAGAGATAGAGAGAGACATTCACACAGACGGAGAGAGAGAGAGAGAGACACACACACACAGAGACATACATACAAACGTAATCATAAACACACACACACACAGAGTCAGAGACAGAGACACAGAGCGAAAGAGAGAGAGAGAGAGACACACACACACACACACACACACACACGGAAAGAGAGAGAGAGAGAGAGAGAGAGAAAGACAGAGAGAGAAAGACAGAGAGAGATAAAAGATGGAGAGAAACATAGCCAGAAAACAAAGAGACAGAGAGAGAGAGAGAGGGAGAACTCAGGGAGAGACAGAGAGAGACAGACAGACAGACAGAGACAGAGAGAGAGAGACACGGGGAACAGAGAGACTGAGAGAGAGAGTGACAAAGAGAGACAGACAGACAGAAATGGAGAGAGAGAGAGAGACAGATAGGGAGAGAGAGAGAGAGAGACAGAGAGAGATGACAGAGAGACAGAGAGAGAGAGAGAGGCAGAGACACAGAGAGAAAAAGAGAGACAAACAGACAGAGAGAGAGAGAGACAGAGAGAGAGAGAGAGAGAGACATGAGAACAGAGACAGAGAGAGAGAGAGAGAGACACACACACACAAAGACACAGATACAGAGAGAGAGAGACACACACACACACAGACACAGAGAGAGGAACGCAGAGATACACAAAGAGAGACAGACAGACAGACAGATACAGAGAGAGAGACACACACACACACACATGCATACACACAAACACACAAACACACACAGATACACATACAGAGAGGAGAGAGACACACATAGATACAAATACAGAGAAAGAGAGATAGAAACAGATACTAGGACAGAGAAACACACACATAAATACAAACACACACAGATACACATACAGAGAAAGACAGAGAGACACACAGATACAGAAAGAGAGAGAGATACAGACACACAGAGAGA
>JAGIQG010000168.1:0-63575 GCA_024679065.1 Sphyrna mokarran
ACTTTGAAAAACACTAACAAATTCAACAGCAATCTTAACATTGAAAAACACTAACAAATTCAACAACAATCCTAACATTGAAAAACACTAACAACTTCCACAGCAATCCTAACATTCAAAAACACTAACACGTTCAACATCAATCCTAACATTGAAAAACAATAACAACTTCAACAGCAATCCTAACATTGAAAAACACTAACAACTTCCACAGCAATCCTAACATTCAAAAACACTAACACGTTCAACATCAATCCTAACATTGAAAAACACTAACAAATTCAACAGCAATCCAATCGTAACATTGAAAAACACTAACAAATTCAACAACAATCCTAACATTGAAAAACACTAACATATTCAACATCAATCCTAACATTGAAAAACACTAACAAATTCAACAGCAATCCTAACATTGAAAAACACTAACACGTTCAACATCAATCCTAACATTGAAAAACACTAACAAATTCAATAACAATCCTAACATTGAAAAACACTAACACGTTCAACATCAATCCTAACATTGAAAAACACTAACAAATTCAACAACAATCCTAACATTGAAAAACACTAACACGTTCAACATCAATCCTAACATTGAAAAACACTAACAAATTCAACATCAATCCTAACATTGAAAAACACTAACAAATTCAACAACAATCCTAACATTGAAAAACACTAACACGTTCAACAACAATCCTAACATTGAAAAACACTAACAAATTCAATAACAATCCTAACATTGAAAAACACTAACACGTTCAACAGCAATCCTAACATTGAAAAACACTAACAAATTCAACATCAATCCTAACATTGAAAAACACTAACAAATTCAATAACAATCCTAACATTGAAAAACACTAACACGTTCAACAGCAATCCTCACATTGAAAAACACTAACACGTTCAACAGTAATCCTATCATTGAAAAACACTAACACGTTCAACGTCAATCCTAACATTGAAAAACACTAACAAATTCAACATCAATCCTAACATTGAAAAACACTAACAAATTCAACATCAATCCTAACATTGAAAAACACTAACACGTTCAACAACAATCCTAACATTGAAAAACACTAACAAATTCAACATCAATCCTAACATTGAAAAACACTAACAAATTCAACAACAATCCTAACATTGAAAAACACTAACACGTTCAACATCAATCCTAACATTGAAAAACACTAACAAATTCAACATCAATCCTAACATTGAAAAACACTAACAAATTCAACAACAATCCTAACATTGAAAAACACTAACACGTTCAACATCAATCCTAACATTGAAAAACACTAACAAATTCAACATCAATCCTAACATTGAAAAACACTAACAAATTCAACAACAACCCCAACACTATCGAATTCAAGAATAAATGCAACATTGAAAAACACTAACAAGTTCAATAACAATTCTAACATTGAAAAACACTAACAAATTCAACAACCCCAGAAACACTAACCAGTTCAACAACTATTCCAACACTGAAAAACACCAACAATTCAATCAGAACTCCAACGCAGAAAACCACAAATAAATTCTTCGACCACAAGCTGAGATTTAAAAACACCTACAAATGCAACAACAATCTCAACACTGAGAACCTTCAAATTCAACAATAAAAACAATATTGAAAAACAGTAACAAGTCCAACAACTACAACTCCTACATTGAAAAAATATGAACAAATCAAACAACAACTCCAATATTGAAAAAAACATGAACAAATCAAACAACAACTCCAACATTGAAAAAAACATGAACAAATCAAACAACAACTCCTACATTGAAAAAACATGAACAAATCAAACAACAACTCCTACATTGAAAAAAACATGAACAAATCAAACAACAACTCCAACATTGGAGGGGAAAATTTTTTTAAAAAATCAACAACCATAACATTGAAAAATGTAACAAATTCACCAGTAACCCAATACTGAAAAACACTAACAAGTTCAACAACAACCACAACACTGACAAAAAAACAAACAAATTTAATAACAATGCCAACATTCAACTCGCACATTGAATTTGTTCGTGTTTTCGGTATTGGAGTTGTGGTTGAATTTGTTAGTGTTTTTCAACAACAACTCCAGCATTTTAAACACTAACAAATTCAACAATAACGCTGTTCCTCATTGTTTGACCGGAGCAAAGCAGAGAGGAAGTGATTGGTGCTGGACGAGGAGATTGATATTTTTTTCCTCGTCCTGCGACCCACACCTCCCTCCATGCCATTCAACTCCCCAATGTGTCCAAAACACTACTCACCCAGCCCATCCCACAAACTTAGAAACTTACATTTTCCCATACATTGGGACATTTAAACTTACCTGCTTCCTAGCAGCAAATGCTGTAAATAAGGATTCATGTCCATCTTCACTTCTAGAACTAGGGGAAAGCTTTCCTTTTTGAGTTTTGTGTTTTCCGAGTTTCAAGTTTCTAGGTGTCCACATCACCAACAATTTATCCTTGTCCCTCCATGACGACAATATAGTTATGAAAGCCCATCAATGGCTTTACTTTCTCAGAAAATTAAGGAAATTTAGCCTGTCAGCTACGACGCTCACCAACAGATGCACCATAGAAAGCATCCTTTCTGGTTGTATCACAGCTTGGTGTGGCTCTTGCTCTGCCCAAAACCAGAAGTAACTACAAAGCCCAATCGAGGAAGCAAACAAGCCTCCCATCCATTGACTCTGTCCCGCTCTCTTAATAAAACAGCCGGCATAATCCAGGATCCTACACAACCCAGCCATCCTCTCTTCCATCTTCTTCCATCAGGAGAAAATATACAAAATCTGAGGACACGTAACAACGGACTCAGGAACAGCTGCTTTTCTGCTACCATCAGGCTTTTCAATGGACCTAGCTCTTATTAAGTTGATTTTTCTCTACACACTTGCTATGACTGTAACATGACATTACGCACTCTCGTGTTTCCTTCTCTATGAATTGTATGCTTTGTTTATATAGCACGCAGGAAATAGTTTTCACTATATACTAACACATGTGGCAATAATAAACCAAATCAAAGCAAACCACCCAGCTTGAGTCAGGAACGTCAGCCCAATCAAGAATGTAAGTGCTGTCAGATACTTTACCAAGTGGCGATGTGCCACTGTTTACCACACTGAGACTTTATGGCCATGAAAACCATCGCCACGAATCAGAGAGTTTTACTGGATTATCCAGAGTACACATTTACTTTAATCTATCAGATTGTTCAATTTAGTGAAGGAAGTATAATGAATATTGTGAATAAATAACTTACCATGAGAATAATCACCTTTTTCTCTGATGGGGAATAAATAGTGTTAAGGGGATTTTGAGATACAATTTAAAATTCACAGCTTTAAATATAACTGCTTCATATAACCTGGTTTTATGAATTATTTGTGTGGACCCTTTACAAACACAATTCCATTTCTCATTTGTAATGTGTTCTTTACAATCATAGAATCCCGACAGTACAGAAGGAGGCCATTCGGCCCATCAAGTCTGCTCCAGCAACAATCCCACACAGGCACCATTCCTGTAACCCTACATATTTACCCTGTTAATGCCCTACACTCAGGGGCAATTTAGCATGGCCAGTCTCCCTAACCTGTGCATCGTTGTACACTCACAGCAATTTAGCATGGCCAATCCCCCTAACCTCCACATTTGGGTAGTACTGTAGCACAGTGGTTAGCCATGCTGCCTCAGTGCCAGAGAGCTGGGTTCAGTTCCATCATCAGGTCAGTGTCTGTGTGGAGTTTAATGATTCTACCCGTCTCTGCATGGGTTTACTCCATTTGTTCTGGTTTCCTCTTAACTGTATTTAGTACATGCTTAGGCAGTGTAACTCTGCAACAGCGCACTGCACCTTCCTGAGTCCAACTGTCAACACTCCCCTGGCTTGGAATCTGAACCCTCACACTCGAGTGGCTCCTTGTCCCACTTCAACCCTCCGTAGGGTGACGACCGACCGCATGGTCCGTTGGAAATTCTCCCTGAAAAGGGGCCACACCACTACAATTGGCAAATCTCACACCATCCTGACTTGGAAATATTTTGACTGTTCCTTCACTGTCACTGGGTCCAAATGCTAGATGCCCTCCCTAACAGCTCTGTTGTACCCACTGGACAGGCTGCAGTGGTTCAAAAAGGAGCCCACCAGCACATTCTTAAGGGCAGCTAGGTACACGCAATGGATGCTGAGGGTTGGCAGCGACATCCACATCCTGTAAATTTATTTTGAAAGAAATGGGAAGTTTGAAAGTTTATGGCCAGTGTCTCTGCTATTTCCACTCATCCTGCTTTTAGTGAACCTCCACCATTATTCAGGCTGGGTACACGTTCTGTTCCATTGTGATATGAGAAGTTTTGGATTGAACAGAGTTAATTGAAACTGTTTGTTCAGTGACTGTAATTGATGTGAGTCTCCATGGATCTGATTAGTGTCCGTGGAGGATTTTCCCTCTTCCATTAATAAGGGATTCTGTTCAATGTGTTGTCCCATTGAGTCAGTGGGAACGACAATCCGACACGAGATCAGTGACTGTGGAGAGTGAGAGAAGGGGGGAGGAGAGATCAGAATCTGGGAACAATGGATTGGAATGTTTCTACAATGGATCAGAATCTGGGAACAATGGAATGGAATGTTTCTACAATGGATCAGAATCTGGGAACAATGGAATGGAATGTTTCTACAATGGATCAGAATCTGGGAACAATGGAACAGAATGTTCCTACAATGGATCAGAATCTGGGAACAATGGAACGGAATGTTTCTACAATGGATCAGAATCTGGGAACAATGGAACAGAATGTTCCTACAATGGATCAGAATCTGGGAACAATGGAACGGAATGTTTCTACAATGGATCAGAATCTGGGAACAATGGATTGGGATGTTCCAGCATTGGACAGGAGTTTTGCTTTCGGTCTGTACTTCCTTCCTTTATCTTTTTTTGGTTCGTTACCATTACCAAAATGCCTCCGTTTTGTGCTCTGGGTTATTCAAGGGGTTTACTATCCAATCCTGGCTATTGTTGGTATCCCTGGTAAGTCTCTGTTTTCACTTTATTTGTCATCTCAGTTTGATTACAATTCTTATTATTTCAGTTTTGGACCATGGAGTCCATAGGCTTCAGTTTCACAGTTAATCTCTGTTTCCTGTCTATTTACTCCATTCCTGTACCTGAGTTTGAGCCACACTGATTAGACCCTTCATTAACACTTGCTCTTGAGTTGATTACTCACCCCATATTCCATGCAGCCATAGAAAACATTGGTTTGTTCACACTTCGGGTATTGTGTGCAATGTTGTTCACCATATTACCTGAAGGACGAGTAAGCTTCGAAGACAGTGCAAAGAGAGATCACCAGCATGTTACCATTTGCCAAAAACTCAACGAGTCTCACCCCACAAACACAGTGGTGCCAAGAGCAGGACAGGGACAAGGAATAGTGCAGCGGGTAAGTCACCTGAATTCACAAAGCCTGTCCACCATCTACAAGGCACAAGTCAGGAGTGTGATGGAATACTCCCCATTTGCCTGGATGGGTGCAGCTCCAACAAAATTCAAACTTGATACCATTCAGTACAAAGCAGACTGGCTTAATTGGCACTACATTCACAAACATTCTCTCCCTCCATCACCAATGCTCAGTCGAGGCAATGTGCATTATCTACGGCAATGCACTGCAGCAATTCACCCAAGATCCTTAGGCAGCACCTTCCAAACCCAAGACCATTGCTATCTAGAAGGACAAGGACAGCAGACATATGGAGCTACCCTCCAGGTCAATCAATGTCCTGATTTCATCAGTTCCTTCACAATCACTTTGTTAAAATGCTGAAAATCCCTTCTAAAAGGAATTTTGGGTCAACCCACAGCACCTGGACTGCAGCGATTCGAGAAGCTGGCTCACAACCAACTTCTCAAGGATAATTGCAAATAGGCAATTTAAAATGCCGGCCACTCAGCAACACCCAATGAATAAATTTTAAAAAATGCTCGAGGCTTTTGTTTAGGAGGAGAGGCTGGATAAACTAGAATTGTTTTCACTGGAAAGAAATGGCTGAGGGGGGATCTGATAGATGTCTACACAATATCTCAGACCAGGCAGCTCACTGATGGCTGCAATTGTACATTTACAACCACACAGGTGTAGTACGTGGTTGGTATTACAGCCAGCGCTGTGAGAGCTATAAGTGATGGGGCCACTGCTGAGGGTGGTCTAACCGCCATCGAACTTTAACAGCAGAAAATGAGGCCCTTTGGCCCCGTATGTCTGAACTGGTCATCAAACACCTATCCAATCGAATCCATTTTCCCAGCACTCGATCCACAGCCTTGTCTGCTCTGGTGTTTGAATTGCTGATTCAGATGACTCTTATGGTTGTTCCTGCTTCTACCATTCTTTCAGGCTCCAAGTTGCAAATCCCAGCACTCTGGATGAAAAAATTTCTTTCTCAAATCCACACAAAAAAATCTGTACTTTAAATCCACTCTTGTTTTGTCATTGACACCTCTGCTAAAGGGAAAAGGTTTCTTTCTATCTAAATGTCACATAATTTTATACAGAACACTCAATTCCCCCACTTTGAAAGCACTCCCACCACCCCCATAACACCCGCTTCCCCTCCAGCCGTCTCTGCTCTAAATTAAAAACCCCCAGTCTGACCAGCCTCTCCTCATAGCTGAAACTCTCCAACCCAAGCTGCATTCTGGTGAATCTCCACTCCACCATCTCCAGTGCAATTCCATCCTTCCTGTAGTGTGATGACTCGAGCAAAACAGTGCTATTGATCTGGTCTAACCAGCATTTTCCATCATAACTTCCCAGCTCTTAAATTCTATGCTGCTGCTGCTAAAGGCAAGTATCTCACACATCATTTTAACCACACCATGTAACTGTCCTCCTGCCTTCAGGGATTCTCATATATGCAGCCCACATTCATTCTGGTTCACTTCACTTCCTCACACTCTATTCTTCATTCTGCTTTTCCTTGCCCTGTCACTCCACCCAAATGCATTGCCTCACATTTTTGAGATTTAAAATCCATTTGCCCATCAGACCAGCCTGCCTGTTTCTTGACAAACTGACACAATGGTTAGCATGGGGTTATGGAGATAGGGCATGGGTGGGATCGTGATCGGTGTCAACTTGATAGGCTGACTGGCCTTCTTCTGCACTATTGGATTCTATGATTCCTGTAATCTAAAGCTTTCCTCCTCGATATTTACCATATCGCCAATTTTTGTATCATCTGTGAACATAATGATCTACCTCACACATTCCTGTCCCCTCTCTTGAAGTGGAGATTAATTCTATCCCTCAGATTGTTTTCCAATCATTTCCCTACCATGGATATGGTGATGATGTGTTCTGGGTGTGATGTTGGACATCCCCAGGGCACCTTATAGGATGGCACTATGGCACAGTAGTTAGTACTGCTTCCTTACTGAATCAGGGACACCAGTTCAAACCCCGGAATTCCATCATCACTAGTGAAGCTTTTTTTTAACTTTACAACCAGCTCCATTCTCAAATATTGCCTGTTGGGATTTCTTCTCTTACAAGAACATGTCATGTTTCTCTGGAAAGGATCCATTTTGATCAAGTCCAGTTTCTCGCAGCTCCCAGTTTCCACACTGAGCCTTGGAACTTCAGTCTCGATCACAGCAGCCCTGTGTACATCACCAACCTTCATAAGGTCATTGGGAAGGCCAGGAGACATTGTGCTGATGTTCCAGTTTGAGATGTGAAAGCCTGGTTTGATTTGTATAGTACAGAGTGAAAAGTATTGTATCCTGAGTACTATACAGACTAAACATATCACACACAGAGAAGAGAGTGCATAACTAGGGTGAATAAAAGAGCAACTTAAAACCATATAGGTCCATTCAAACGTATGCTGGCAGCAAGAAAAAGCTGATTCATCAGCATGATAGCACAATGGTTAGCATTACTGTCTCACAGAGACCTGAGATTGATTCCCATCTTGATCACTGTCTGTGTGGAATTTGCACGTTCTCCCAGTGTCTGTATGGGTTTCCACCAGATGTTCCGGTTTCCATCCACAATCCAAAGATGAACTTGTTTGGTTGATTTTAAATTGCCCATTAGGGTCCTGGGATATATATGTTAGAAGGATTAGCGGGGGATGTATTTGGGACTTCGGGGATAGGGGCTGGCTGGAATTTTTGTTGGTTGTCAGTGCAATTTCAATGGGTCGGATGGTGCACTTTTTGTATTATTTTGTTTCTATGATCTTATGAGCCAGTTGATACATGTCATCAGACACGATATCTCTTGTTCTCCAATGAAACAAGGTGGAAGAGTTTATATCTGAGGTCATGGGTCGTTAATTAGACTGGTAACAGGAGGTTTAGACATTTTCAATTGGTGGGAGGATGGTTTAGTGGTGGACTGGGCTTCATTCACTAGGCTTTGAATTTTCATGCAATCTTGGAGAAATACCAAGCTGTGATACAACCGGAAAGGATGGTTTCTATGGTGCATCTGTAAAAGTTGGTGAGAATCATAGCTGACATTCCAAATGTCTTCAGACCTCTGAGAAAGTAAAGTTGTTAGAGGATTTTTGAACTACATCACGTGAAGGGAGCAGGACTTGTTGTTGGTGATTTGGACAAGGAGAAGCTTGAAGTTGTCGAACATTTCAACTTCATCCCATTGTTGTAGACAGGGACATGTTCTCCACTCTGCTTCCAGAAGTCGATCACTATCTCCTTCCCTTTGTTGACATTGAGGAAGTTATTAATGTTGTGTTATACTAGTTTGACAGGGTCTCTGTCTCTTCTCTGTTCTCGGTCTCATCTTTATTTGAGACTAGACCACTCGAGTGGTGTCATCAATAATCTACGAAATTGAATTGGAGGGGAATTTGGCCACACAGTCATCATCGCACACAGAGTATAGTAAGAGATTGAGGACACAG
Organism: Sphyrna mokarran; assembly: GCA_024679065.1. NCBI lineage: Eukaryota > Metazoa > Chordata > Chondrichthyes > Carcharhiniformes > Carcharhinidae > Sphyrna > Sphyrna mokarran. The sequence goes on from JAGIQG010000168.1 coordinate 8,978, forward strand.
CCTTGTGAAGAACCTCTATAGAGAATGTTTGTTTTGGGGGTATCGTTGACTGTCTTTATTTATTCTTATCTGTCGGTTAGGAAGTTCAGGATGCAATTGCAGAGGGAGCACCGAACCCTAGGCCATGGATTTTGAATGTGAATTCCTTACGAATAATGGTGTTAAAGGCTGAGCTATAGTTGATAATTATGCGTCAGTGTTCCAGGGTTTACTGGAGGAACAGGAAGATGGTGAACTGTGTTGGATCTGGCAGTCTGGGAGGCTGGAATTGATTCATGCCATGACTATCCTTTTGATGTACTTCATAATATGTCAGTATCATTGGACGAAAGTCATTAAGGCAGGCTGCACAGCTTTTCCTTTGTAACAGCCTTGGTTTGAAAATTCATTGCCTGATGCATAGATTAACTCCCTGCTGAGGGAAGACTCACTGAGCTTCAATGTTTCAATGGGCCGTAGTGGGATAGCAGCAAACTATGGACTGTAGCTATTCACTGAACCCTGAGGCTTTTTCCCACTGTTGAAAGCAAACCCTGGTACTTGTGTTCTGTGATGTGGAGATGCTGGTGTTGTATTGGGGTAAGCACAATAAAAAATCACACAACACCAGGTTAAAATCCAACAGGAACAGTAGCTTTCAGAACCTCAAGCTCCTTCAGGTGAGTGAGGACATGTATTCACTAGCAAGGCATATAAAGACACAACTCAATTTACAAGATAAATGATTGGAATGTGAGTTTCTACAGGTAATCAAGCCTTAAAAGCACAGACAAAGTGAGTGGAAAGAGGGTTAAGCATAGGTTAAAGAGATGTGCATTTCCCCAGCCAGGACAGTTAGTGACAGTTTGAAAGCCAAGGCAAGTTGTGTGTTACAGATAGTGTGATGTGAACCCAAGATCCCGGTTGACACCATTCTTGTGTGTGAGGAACTTGGCTATCTTGTGTTCTGTATCAATCGAGTGTGAATTACTGTTTCTTCCTGTGTTGTGCTAACAGTGGCCACAATACTGTAGATTCCTCTCCTGGCTGCAGCCTTGTGTAAACATTATACAGATTCTCAGCTATCGAGCACAGGATCTCTCTCTACCAACTGTTAGTATTATCCAGAGGAAAGGGTGAAACCAGCAATGTTTGGTACCAGCTCTGCTGCAGGGATTGTCAGTGAGCTGTCTGAGAGACAACAGATTACCACCCTACAGCACTGCAGACTCGATGTTCTGGCAGTGTTTACTCCCTCAGCCTTCTTACCCTTCAAATCCCCAACATGGTGAGGGACTATTTACTTATAGCTGAGTGAGGGACAATGCTGTGAACTCGTTGGAATGTTCTGTCCCAGATGTATACCAATACATCTAGGCCAGTTAGGCCAATTATAGGCCAGTGAGTCTTACTTCTGTGGTGGGCAAGGTATGGGAGAGAATTATTAGGGATAGGATTTATAGTTATTTAGAGAGAAATGAATTGATTGGGGATAGTCAGCATGGTTTCGTGAAGGGTAGGTCATGCCTTACTAACCTCATTGAGGTTTTTGAGAAAGTGACAAGAGAGGTGGATGGGGGTAAGGCGGTTGATGTAGTATATATGGACTTTAGTAAGGCTTTTGCTAAGGTGGCCCATGGAAGACTTCTACAGAAAATGCAGATGTGTGGAATAGAGGGTGATTTAGCTAATTGGATTAGGAATTGGCTGGCAGATAGAAGACAGAGGGTGGTGGTTGATGGGAGATATTCATCGTGGAGTTCGGTGACGAGTGGTGTGCCTCAGGGTCTGTTTTGGGGCCCCTGCTGTTTGTAATTTTTATAAATGATCTGGATGAGGGTATTGAGGGATGGATCAGTAAAATTGCAGATGATACTAAAGTTGGTGGTGTGGTAGATAGTGAAGAGGGGTGTTTTAGTTTACAGAGTGACTTGGACAAGTTGCAGAGCTGGGCCGAGAGGTGGCAAATGGATTTTAATGTGGAAAAGTGTGAGGTAATGCACTTTGGCAGGAACAATAAATGTGTAGAGTATAGGGCTAATGGTAGTGCTCTTAATAGTGGTGAGGAACAGAAGGATCTTGGTGTATGTGTCAATAGATCCCTGAAAGTAGGCAGTCAAGTGGATAAAGTTGTTAAGAAGGCTTATGGAGTCTTAGCTTTTATTGGTAGGGGGATTGAATTTAGTAGCCGCAGCATCATGTTGCAGCTGTACAAAACTCTAGTGCGGCCGCACTTGGAGTATTGTGTGCAGTTCTGGTCGCCACATTATAAGAAAGATGTGGAGGCATTGGAGAGGGTACAGAGGAGGTTTATTAGGATGTTGCCTGGTATGGAGGGCAGGTCCTATGAAGAGAGGTTGAAGGATTTGAGGTTGTTTTCGTTAGAACGGAGGCGGCTAAGGGGGGATCTTATTGAAACATATAAGATGATTAGAGGTTTGGATAGGGTGGACAGTGATAGCCTTTTTCCTAGGATTGAGAAAGCTAGCACGAGGGGACACAACTTTAAATTAAGGGGTATGAGTTATAGGACGGATATCAGAGGTAGGTTCTTTACTCAAAGAGTGATTAGGAGTGGAATGCCCTGCCTGCAGCTGTTGTAGATGCGCCAAGTTTGGTGGCGTTTAAGAGGTTAGTTGATAAGTATATGGATGGGAAGGGAATGGTTTAGTTAGGAGGGGCATTGCTTTTTATTTTGTTCGGCACAACATCGAAGGCCGAAGGGCCTGTTCTGTGCTGTATTGTTCTATGTTCTATGTTCTATGTTCAATGTGTTCCCACCATAGAGCAGCATGGTGACACAGTGTTTAGCATTACTGACTCACAGCGTCACAGTCCCTGTCTGTGTGAACCTCTTCCCAGTTTCTCTGTGGATTTCCTCTAGAGGCTCCACTTTGCTCTCACACTGAAAAAGATGTACTGGATTAAAAAATAAGTGATTTAATATATGCACTTTTTTCTATATTTCAACCCATCCTCAGTCTAATGATAACTTCTTTTCCATGGATCATGTCTAATTTTATTCTTTATTTCTTTCCTGACAGTGAACATAATCACCATTGTGACTCTGACGAAGAGAAACTGTGGTCTGTCTAAATGTGTCATTCGTTACCTGGTGGCCATGTCAGTGGGGGATCTGCTGGTCATTATCCTCGACCTCACATTGAGACACATTCCCACTGTTTATCGGGAACAGTTTGAATTTCTGCACTCGCTCCCCGTGTGTGACATCCACGCTGTCCTGCTTTATGCAGCCACTGACTGTTCTGTTTGGTTCACCGTCACTTTCACCTTTGATCGATTTGTGGCCATTTGCTGCTCCAAGCTGAAAAGTAAATATTGCAGTGAGAAATCAGCGACTGTGGTTCTGGGAACAGTGACAGTGCTGAGCTGTTTAAAGAACATTTTCTGGTACTTTCTGTTTTCAAATGAATATTGGCCAGGGAATGACTCCTGGTTTTGTTATGTCACAAGAGATGTTAAGGAATCTCTGGTCTGGGGAATAATCGAATTCCTCCATTACATTCTCACCCCTTTTGTCCCATTTGCCCTGATTCTGCTGCTCAACGTTTTCACTGTCAGACACATTTTAGTGAGCAGCAGAGCCCGCAAGAGACTCCGGGCTCACAGCAGTGCAGAGAATCCCAGAGATTCAGAGATGGAGAATCGAAGAAAATCTATTGTTTTACTGTTTGTTATCTCAGCCAATTTCATCCTTTTATGGTCAGCATTGATGGTTTACTCTATATGGAATCGGTTGTTTTATTTGGGCTATCAGGTAGGATGGTTAGATTATTTTGTTCTGGAATTGGGCTCCATGTTGCAACTTCTGAGTTGCTGCACAAACACTGTCATTTATGCTGTTACACAGACTTACTTCAGACAGCAGCTAAAAAATCTACTGAAAGTTCCTCTTACTTCAGTTTTTCAACTCATTTCCCCCAAGCAGTAACAATAAACACAAAACCCTTGATTCTTCCCATTGAGCATTCAAACTGTAAATAACTAACAGCAACACAGAGACAGAGAGAGTGGCCAATAGAGAGGGGGTGGGAGTGATCTAACAGTGAGAGTGATAGAGACACAGTGACTGACAGAGAGGGAATGGCAAAAAGAGGTGAAGAGCGACAGAATCTGAAAGTGTTTCTAACAGTACTGTTTGAGTCTGTGTGTGTGAGAGAGAGAAAGTAAAGGAGTACAGAGACAGAGAGGGAAAGTGAGGTTGAGACAGAGAGGATGAAGGAGAGTGAGACTGAGAGGCCACACCTGAAGCAGAGGCTGAGGGTAGAAAGAGGGAGACAGAGGGAGAGGCAGAGAGACAGAGAGAAACATAGAGAGAGAGGGACAGAGATGAAAGAGAGAGCAAGAAGCACAGAAAGAGACAGATACCCATCATATGGACTTATTGGAATATGAGTTCCCTGATTGAGGCAGTTAATGCTGTCCAATCTTTATATGATATATATATTTATAATATATTATATAGCCCTGTATATAATATAGGTTACCAGAAATCAATCAGGGTGTGGATGTGATGGATTAGTAGTTTTATCACTGGACTATTAATACAGAAATTCAGCAACTGTTCTGGCCAGCCTGATGGGTGGAATTTGAATAAATAATAATTCAGAATCTGCTGGTGACCATAAAACCATTGTCGATTCTTGGGAAAAACCCATCTGGTTCACCAATATACCAAAGAAGTCATCATCATGGTCAGGGTTAATCGTGACTCCAGGATCACAGCAATGTGCCCTCTGAACAAGGGCAGTTAGGGATGGGCAATACATGCTGGGTGGTCAGTGACAGTCAGGTCCCAAGAATGAATAAAAATACATTATACTGGGAAATATTAAACAAACGGTAAACTGTTTCTCACAGCTGGATAAATATCCAATCCCTTGGATTGAGAAGTTAAACTCACAGCTGGCAGGAGGATTCTTGTTTCCAATTATGAACTTACCCACATTCACTTACAGCTTGATGAGAATTCTCAGAAACATTCAACAATTCATAATCAGAGAAAGTTTAACATTTATAAAGTATCAAAGGCTTACATTAACAATGCAATAAAATTACTGTGGAAATTGCCTTGTCACCAAACAGTGGTGCCTTTTCGGGAGGGAGGGCGGATTTAGCATGGCCAATGCACCTAACCAGCTCATTTATCAGACTGTGGAAATAATCCAGAGCAACCAGAGGAAACCGACACAGATTCGGCAAAAATAGAAACTAGAAACAAAAAAAAAATACAGCACAAGAACAGGTCCTTCAGTCCTCTAAGACTGAACTGATCTTGCATTTCCAACTAGACCATCCGTTTGTATGTGTCTATTCCCACCCTGTTCATGTGGCTATCTAGATAAGTCTTAAATGATCCCAGTGTGTCTGCCTCAACCACGTTGCTTGGTAGTGCATTCCAAGCCCCCAGTACCCACTGTGTAAAACACAACTCCCACATATCTGTATTTAACATTACCCTCCCCTTACCTTGACCTTGTGACGCCTTGTGTTTTTCAATTCTGACCTGGGAAAAGGCTTCTAGCTGTTCACCCTGTCTGTGCCTTCATGATTTTATAAAATTCTATTAGGTCACCCCTCAACCTCTCTCTTTCCAGGGAGAACAACCCTCATTTACTCAATCTCACCTCATAACTAATGCCCTCCATACCAGGCAGCATCCTAATAAACCTTTCGTGTGCTCTTTCCAAAGGTAGTGTGGCGACCAGAACTAGACACAGCCTTCCAAATGTGGCTTATACAAAGTTCTATATATCTGCAACATCATATGCAACTTTTACACTCTATGCCCTGACCAATAAAGGCAAGCATGTCATAAGCCTTTTTCACCACTTTTTCCATCTGTGCTGCCACCTTTAAGGATTTATGGACTTGCACTCCCACATCCCTCTGTGTGCCTACACTCCTGATGGTTCTGCCATTTATTGTATCATTCCCTTGCATCAGATTTACCAAAATGCATCACTTCACATTTATCTGGATTAAATTCCATCTGCTATTTTCACCCAATTTTCCAGCCTATATCCTCTGACAATGTTCATCATGATTCGCAACTCCAGCAATCTTTGTGTGCCTGCAAACTTACTACAAACTTACTAATCAGACTAGCTGCAACTTCTTCCAAACCATATCACAACACCAGAAGTCCCTTTACAGAGACCCTCAAACAGCCTCTCCCAATCAACAGCCATCAAATCCTGCTCAATCCGGCTGTAGTTAACCTTCCCCCAATTCAACACCTCACCCATTGGACAACACTCACCCTTTTCCATGACTATCCAAACATTTACAGAATTGTGGTCACTATTTGCCACATGTTCCCCACTGAAACTTTGATGACCTGACCAGGCTCATTCCCCAGTACTAGTTCCAGTGTAGCTCCCTCTCTAGTTGGACTATCAACATATTGTTCCAACCTTCCTGGGCATATTTTTATAAATTCCTCCCTGTTCTGACCCCCCACCCTAAGGGATCCCTAAGGGATTTCCAGTCTATAATTACAAGGGAAATTAAAGTTCTCCCATTACACAACCCTATTTTTTCTATGCCTGTCCACAATCTCCTTACATATTTGTTCTTCAGCTTCACGTGGGCTGTTGGGAGGCCTGTAGTATATACCCCCTGCATAGTGACTGTGCCCTTCCTGTTTCAGAGCTCGATCCACAGTGTCTGACTACACGATCTTTCCAAATTGTCCACTCTCTTTAACACTGTAATATGCTCCCTAACCAGTATTGCTGCTCCCCCACCTCTTCTAGCCCCTCCTCTGTCTCACCAGAAATACTTATACCCTGGAATATTCAGCTGTCAGTCCTGCTCTTCTTTTTACCAAGTCTCTGTCAATGAAACCACATCCAAGTTCCGTGCTTGCATTAAGGCTCTAAGTTCATCTATCTTGCCTGTTACTCTCCTTGCATTTAAGCAGATATACTCCAGATCTCCAGGCCCACTGAGTTCATCCTTCCCGAGATTTCTCTTCCTGTTAGGTAGCCTTGTCTTGGCCCCATGCTCATCCCCAGTCTCCACGCTTCCTGGCCTATTGTTCTGATTCCCAGCCCCCTGCCACATATTAGTTTAAACCCACCCAAACCACACACGCAAACCTCCAGCCAGGATATTGGTATCTCTCCAGTTTAGGTGTAACCCGTCCTTTTTGTATAGATCCCATGCTCCCGGGAAGTGTTTCCAGTGATCCAGGAATCTGAAACCCTCCTTCCTGCACCAGTTCTTTAGCCACAGGTCCAGCTAACAATCTCCCTGTTCTGAGCCTCCCTAGCACATCACGGGGAGTAATCCAGAGATTGCTACTCTCGAGATCCTGTTAATTGGCCTTCTACCTATCTCCCTAAATGTCTCTTGCAGGACCTCCCTGCTCATTCTGCCAACATAATTTGTTCCACTGTGGACAATGACGCCTATCTGATTATCCTTCTTGTTTAGGATGCTTTCTACCCACTCAGAGACATCCAGGACCCTGACACCAGAGAGGCAGATACCATCCTGGAGTCTCGTTCACAACCACAAAACCTTCTGCCTATGCCTCAAGCTATTGAGTCCCCAGCACTGTTGCTCTCCTATTCGCCCCCTTTCCCTTCTAAGCCAGAGAGCCCGATTCTATGCCAGAGATCTGTTCACCGTGGCTTACCCAGGGTAGGTCATCTCTGTACACCCCTCCAACTAAAAGTATCTAAAACATATTTATTTTGGAGGGGAACAAACACAGGGATTTCTGCACTGACTGTTTCCTCCCCTCTCCTGACTGTCAGCCAGCTAGCTTCATTTTTAGGTGTTATCACTTCCCGATAACTGTTATCTATCACCCCCTCTGCCTCCCGAATGATCCAAAGTTCATCCAGTTCCAGCTCCAATTCCCTCAGGCACTCTGTGAGGAGCTGGAGGTGGGTGCACCTCCCACAGGTGAACTCAGCAGGGTCACTCGTGGTGTCCGCTTACCTCCACATCCTGCTGGAGGAGCAGGGAACTGCCCAAAGTGCCATCCTCTCTACCCAAACTCCCAACAACAAGAGTTAGAAAGGAAAATCTGACCCTATCTCAACACCGAGTGTTTTTTTTTAGGTTGGAGGAGGGAGGCTGGGAGACAGTCCGTGTGCAGTGTCTCGGGTTTGCTCACCATTCAAATTTATCGGGTGAAACAAAATTACTCCGGGCTCCCCAAGGCCGATTTCCGGTTTCCTGCTGCTCTGTGAAAAGCTCTGAAAAAATTAGGTTAAAAACTGAGCTTACCTTCCAGCTCTCTTCTCCAAAATCACTCTGCCTGCTCCAAGGGAAGAATGTACAGACTGCACAGACAATTACCCAAGCCAGGAATTGAACCCTGGTATCTTGTGTTATGAGTCCAAACCATGGTGACACCTCATCGATGGAGATACTTTGGGCAAAGAAATTCCAGAAGTACCTGCATGGTGGGGCAGCCCATAACATTGACCCAATTCCAGCTGTGGGTTTTATGCCTGTCTGCCTACCATTATCGATTGGAACATCCCTCAAGAGGCCGGGTCACTCGGGCAGATGCCTTGAGTTGGTGACGATTAATAGACACTTGTTTTACACCCAATGGAATCATGAACTTTTTCAAAACTCTCCCAGTGTCTGCCAATAATATTGGGCTGTGAATCAGAATTACCCAGTCCTCAATAAACTGGATCAGCGAGTGGAGAAGGGGAGAAACCAAAAGGCCGTTCCAGCCTGAATTCCACTTCCCCACTTTCTCCCCATAACCCTTAATTCCCCTGTCTATCAGAAACCTACCAACCCGTGACTTAAATATATTCAGCGAGGTAGTCTCCACCACTTCAACAGGCAGAGAATTCCAGAGATTCACCACCCTTTGAGTGAAGAAGTTCCTCCCCAACTCTGTTCTAAGGCAGAGAAACTGAATAATTACTTTACATCAATCTTCATGGTGGAAGACACTAATTGGGTGAAATTTCTTCACCCGGATAATCTTTGGACTTAACAACCACCGAAAGTAGCTGAGGTCAAAGTTTTCAGTGATTTCAGGAAGAAATTATATGTAGCTCTTGGGGCTAAAGTAATGACGGGATATTTGAGGTTTGAGCTTCTGGGGATTCTGCGAATGTCTGTTTAAGTTGTGCGTGTTTATTAATGTCTTTCTTTTTAATCCACAGGCGATTGGGTTCGCCTTGTTGTCCAACAAGGGACATACACGCGGTGGATCGTGGTGAGGGCTGCTCTTGGATGTTGCTTTGAGAGTTGCCGAGTGCTTCACGCCGTTAGTGTATGCTTAAACTGGACCAACTGATGGGCAACACAACAGCTCAGTGACTATCGCTGTGCTGTGCAGATACATGGATTTGGGTCGGTGACTGTGGGAGTTTGCACATTCTCACCGTGCTTGCAAGGGTTTTCTCCAGGTGCTCTGGTTTCCTCCCACACCCCAAAAACGTGCTCTTAGGCTGATTGGTGTTAACAATTTGTCCCTAAATTAGGCGTCCCTCAATCTGGTTATAATTCCTTCATTGTGGAGTCCAATAGGCGCAGACAAAGGTCATTGGTAGAAAGAACAGTCACAATGTTAAAATGGTAGTGCGGGCTCGTTGGGCCGAAGGGCCTGTTTCCTGGGCTGTGTTGTTCTTTGTTCTTTGATATGGGAGGAAGGGATGGTCAAGGTATTGAAGTTGATGGTCTGCCATGATCAAAATGAATGTTGGAGAGGTTCAAAGGGCTGAATGGTCTGCTCCTGCTTTCCCTATATTTCAATGCTTCGAAGATTGTGAATCTGATTGGGCCTGAAGCTGTTGATTGATTGGACGTGTTGATTGAGTGATTTTGGTGTGGGATACGTATCTGGAGATGTTCTGAACTCGGTGAGGTTGTACACCTTTGAAGGTGTGTGTGAATCCGGGGAGGATTTGTAACCAGGGAGATCACTCCCCCCTCTCCCTCACCCAAACAGTCTATCCCCATTCCACCCAAAGCATTCCCCAAAACACTATCCCAAAATACTAGCCCAAAATCCCTGCACTCTGAAAATATTCCAAATGCTCCTTAAGGCCACTTATATCCCTCATTCCCTGTACCCTAAGAGGCCATTAGAAATAAGCAGAATTAAGCCACTCAGCCCTCAATTCTGCTCTGTTATTCAATCATAGCTGATATTTTTCTCATCCCCATTCTTCTACCTTTTTCCCCATAAACCCTGATCCCCTTATTAATCAGGACCCTATCTGTCTCTGTCTTAAAGACACTCAATAACCTCACCTCCACAGCCTTCTGTGGGCAGGAGTTCCATGGATTCCCCACTCTCTGGCTGAAGAAATTCCTCCTCATCTCTGTTTTAAAGGATCGTTCCTTTAGTCTGAGGTTGTGCTTCTCTGGTTCCAGTTTTTCCCTCTCCTGGAAACATCCTCTCCCCGTCCGCTCAATCCAGGCCTTGCAGAATCCTGTAAGTTTCAATAAGATCCCCCCCACTCCCCCCTCAGCTTTTAAACTCTAGTGAGCACAGACCCGGAGACCTCAAATGTTCCTCATACGACAAGCTCTTCATTCCCGGGATCATTCTTGTAAATCTCCTGTGGAGCCTTTCCAAGGCCAGAACATCCTTCCTTAGTTACTGGGCCCAAAACTGCTCACAATTCTCCAAATGGGATTTGACCAGAGCCTTATACAGCTTCAGAAGTACAGCTCTGCTCGTGTATTCTAGCTCCCTCGACATGAATGCTCACATTGAGTTTCCCTTCCCAGTTACCGAATGAATCTGCGTGTTAACTTTAAGAGAATCTTCGACAATGACTCCCAAATTCCTTTGTGGTTCTGCTTTCTTAAGCATTCCCTCATATCGAAAATATTCTATTGCCTCCATTCCTCCTTCCAAAGTGAAGAACCTCTCAATTTTTCTCACTGTATTCCATCTGCCACTTCTTTGCCCACTCTCCCAAACTGTCCAAGTCCTTCTGCAGCCCCCCCGCTTCCTAAATACTACCTGGCCCTTGACATATCTTTGTATCATCTGCACGCTTAGCAACAGTGCCTTCGTTTCATTCTTCCAAATCGCCGATGTCTATTGTGAAAATTTGGTCCCAGCACCGATCCCTGAGACACAGCACTAGTCACTGGCTGCTATCCTGAGGGGGAAAAAAATTATCCCCATTCCCTGCCTTCTGCCAGTCAGCCAATCCTCTATCATGCCAGGATCTTATCCTCATCACCATGGGCACTTCATTTATGGAACAGTCTGGGACGTGGCGCCTTGTCTAAGGCCTTCTGGCCATCTCAATAAATCACATCTATTGGTTCTCCTTTATCTAATTTCTCATTACCTCCTCAAAGAACTCTAACTGATTTTCCAGACATGAGCTCTCCTTGACAAAGCCGTGCTGACTCAGTCCTACTTTCTCATACATTTCCAAGTCCTCTGCCATCTCATCTTCAATAATGGATTCTAAAATCTTGCCAATGACCGGCCTATAATTTCCCGCCTGCTGCCTCTCTCCCTTCTTAAACAGTGATGTTACATTCGCCAATTCCCAGTCCTCTGGTCCCATCTCTGCCTTCAGTGATTCCTGAAAGATCACCACCAACGCCTCCACTATTTTCTCAGCCATCTCTTTTTGAACCCTGGTGTATAGTCGACCTGGACCAGGGGATTTATCCACCTTCAGACCTTTCTGTTTCCTTATTGATGGTCACTATACTCACCCGTGCCCCCTGCCTCTCCTGGACCACCCAATTGGTGTCTCCCACTGTGAAGACTGATGCAAAGTAATTATCCAGTTCCTCTGCCATTTCATTGTTTCCTATTAATCCTTCTCCAGCCTCATTTTCCAGTGGCTCCAATCGCTATTTTGCTTCTCTCTTACCTTTTATGTATTAAAAAAATGTTCTTTTATATTAGTTATATTAGTTATTATATCTCAGTCTTTGAAGAATTTCCCCAGTTCAATGTGATGCTTTTAATGGTATAGAATATCTCTCCACTTTTCAGCACTGACATCTATAACTGCAGATAGATGAAAAACAACAATCTGACAAAGCCCAGGTAATATCTGTCATGGTCAAATAAACAGTTTGATAAATAATGGGAATATCTGACATCATTCATCTGTCCTGAGATCTTTGGGATAATCCAAAATAAATCATACATTCAGAAATTAAATAAAGCTGAGGTGAGTGTGCAGGGACAGAGTGAAATTGTGAATTCTAGCTTTCTCTGCTATAGCTCCACATCTGCTCAGTGAGATATAAGGAACAAGGAAAGAGGAAACTGCATTTCCGAGGCTCCGATCCTGTATTGCTGTGCCAGTGTTCCTTTGGTGATTTTGTTCTAGGGATGTTGGTTTCAGAGGAAATGTTATCACTGTTGTCGACTCAAATTTCATTTGGTTAGTGGATGCTGAGAATTAATTAACCGCTGTCGTGCATAGGTTTGTTGCTTGTTGTGATTTGTGATGTGTTTCTGTGATTCTACGGCTGTGTGTCTTTAAGAGAGATTGCGTGTTTCTCTAATTCTCTCTCTGTGCCAGAGTAAGAATGTTCAAGTGTCTGAGTTTGTTTGTGAGACAGTGTGTTTCTCTGTGCCTGTGAGTGTGTGTGTGTGGGTGTTTGTTAGTGTGTGGGTGTCAGTTTGGGCCTGTGTGTCTGGAAATAGATGCAGATGTGTTATTTTGGAAATAGGAATTACAGAGAGCAGCACAGTTTACCCACTCCCATTCTGAATGGGATTGGTGTCTAATAACTGCACCAAATGTACACATTACAGTCTGAGATCATCCCCAACTACAATCTCCAGACAATATCTCCCACACGGAATGAGGGAACAGAGTTCATGTACAGTGTCTGGTGATAAAAGGGTTAATTCACCAGCCGAGCTTCCTGCTGCAAACTCCAATCCCTGTCAATACTGTTCAATATTCACACTGCAGTAACCGGTTCCCAGATGCAGACATGGGACTTACTGAACTTGTCTGAGGCTCACAAAGAGCAGCGCCTGCAGTAGGTGTGAGCCGCCAGCAGATAGTGGCATTGTGTGACTTTAATCCCCAGATAGTGAGAGAGGTTTGGAGGAGAGGCTGGTGGAGCCTTTAATTCATTCACAGAGAGACAGAGAGGAAACTCTGACAAGATTGACCAATCTGTCCTCTGCTGGCTACTCTCAGAATCACACACACTCTTCCCTCTCTCTGGAGAATGATCTCTGCTGCTCCATTTTGAAAGGAGGGTGAAGACTCTGTTACTGAGAACACTGACAACACATTGCTGTTTAAACAATGATTTACAGCAATCTTTCCTTCAACGTGGAGATTAAAACTACAACAGTTTTCCAGCTGGGAAACCGGGTAAGCAGGGAAATCACTGCCAGGCCGGAGGGGCTGATGGAATAGGGAGGGAGAGGGGCAGGAATGAAGGGGTTGGAAGGAGCTGTCGAAGATCTTCACAATTCAGGATTTCACTGTAACCGGTGGAGCAGCAATGTTCAGAGATTGAAATGTTCACATTGTCACTGTCAGTCCCGATCTGGATCCCTGCAGTAACTCCAGCTGTCTCGTTCCATTTGGACTGAACTGATTGTCCCACAGCCTGAAACAGATTAAAGATGAAACAGGAAATAAACAGATTGAACAACAGTGTAAATAACAGGAGACTGGAGTAAATGGGATAAATCTTCTGGTCTCTGGATCAGGGATCTCTGGTCTCTGGATCTCTGCTCTGATGGATCTCCCCGGGGTCACTGTGCTGTAAATAGGGTGTGTGCTCTCTCTCTCTCTCTTCCCTGACTCTGCTCTGATGGAGCTCCCCAGGGTCACTGTGCTGTAAATAGGGTGTGTGCTCTCTCTCTCTTCCCCGACTCTGCTCTGATGGATCTCCCCGGGGTCACTGTGCTGTAAATAGGGTGTGTGCTCTCTCTCTCTTCCCTGACTCTGCTCTGATGGATCTCCCCGGGGTCACTGTGCTGTAAATAGGGTGTGTGCTCTCTCTCTTTCCCCGACTCTGCTCTGATGGAGCTCCCCGGGGTCACTGTGCTGTAAATAGGGTGTGTGCTCTCTCTCTTCCCTGAGTCTGCTCTGATGGAGCTCCCCGGGGTCACTGTGCTGTAAATAGGGTGTGTGCTCTCTCTCTCTCTTCCCCGACTCTGCTCTGATGGATGTCCCCAGGGTCACTGTGCTGTATATAGCGTGTGTGCTCTCTCTCTCTCTTCCCCGACTCTGTTCTGATGGATCTCCCCAGGGTCACTGTGCTGTATATAGGGTGTGTGCTCTCTCTCTCTCTTCCCCGACTCTGCTCTCATGGAGCTCCCCGGGGTCACTGTGCTGTAAATTGGGTGTGTGCTCTCTCTTCCTCGACTCTGCTCTGATGGAGCTCCCTGGGGTCACTGTGCTGTAAATAGGGTGTGTGCTCTCTCTCTCTCTTCCCCGACTCTGCTCTGATGGAGCTCCCCGGGGTCACTGTGCTGTAAATAGGGTGTGTGCTCTCTCTCTTCCCCGACTCTGCTCTGATGGAGCTCCCCGGGGTCACTGTGCTGTAAATAGGGTGTGTGCTCTCTCTCTCTTCCCCGACTCTGCTCTGATGGATCTCCCCAGGGTCACTGTGCTGTATATAGGGTGTGTGCTCTCTCTCTCTCTTTCCCGACTCTGCTCTCATGGAGCTCCCCGGGGTCACTGTGCTGTAAATTGGTGTGTGCTCTCTCTTCCTCGACTCTGCTCTGATGGAGCTCCGGGTCACTGTGCTGTAAATAGGGTGTGTGCTCTCTCTCTCTCCCTGACTCTGCTCTGATGGAGCTCCCCGGGGTCACTGTGCTGTAAATAGGGTGTGTGCTCTCTCTCTCTTCCCCGACTCTGCTCTGATGGATCCTCCAGGGTCACTGTGCTGTAATAGGTGTGTGCTCTCTCTCTCTTCCCCGACTCTGCTCTGATGGAGCTCCCCGGGGTCACTGTGCTGTAAATAGGGTGTGTGCTCTCTCTTCCCCGACTCTGCTCTGATGGAGCTCCCCGGGGTCACTGTGCTGTAAATAGGGTGTGTGCTCTCTCTTCTTCCCTGACTCTGCTCTGATGGAGCTCCCGGGGTCACTGTGCTGTAAATAGGGTGTGTGCTCTCTCTCTTCCCTGACTCTGCTCTGATGGAGCTCCCCGGGGTCACTGTGCTGTAAATAGGGTGTGTGCTCTTCTCTCTCTCTTCCCTGACTCTGCTCTGATGGAGCTCCCTGGGGTCACTGTGCTGTAAATAGGGTGTGTGCTCTCTCTCTCTTTCCCCGACTCTGCTCTGATGGATCTCCCCAGGGTCACTGTGCTGTAAATAGGGTGTGTGCTCTCTCTCTCTTCCCCGACTCTGCTCTGATGGAGCTCCCGGGTCACTGTGCTGTAAATTGGGTGGTGCTCCTCTCTTCCGACTCTGCTCTTGACTCCCGGGTCCTGTGCTGTAAATAGGTGGTGCTCTCTCTCTCTTCCCCGACTCTGCTCTGATGGAGCTCCCCGGGTCACTGTGCTGTAAATAGGGTGTGTGCTCTCTCTGTTCCCTGACTCTGCTCTGATGGATCTCCCCGGTCACTGTGCTGTAAATAGGGTGTGTGCTCTCTCTCTCTTCCCGACTCTGCTCTGATGGATCTCCCCGGGGTCACTGTGCTGTAAATAGGGTGTGTGCTCTCTCTCTTCCCTGACTCTGCTCTGATGGATCTCCCCGGGGTCACTGTGCTGTAAATAGGGTGTGTGCTCTCTCTCTTCCCTGACTCTGCTCTGATGGAGCTCCCCGGGGTCACTGTGCTGTAAATAGGGTGTGTGCTCTCTCTCTCTCTTCCCCAACTCTGCTCTGATGGATCTCCCCGGGGTCACTGTGCTGTAAATAGGGTGTGTGCTCTCTCTCTTCCCTGACTCTGCTCTGATGGATCTCCCCGGGGTCACTGTGCTGTAAATAGGGTGTGTGCTCTCTCTTCCCCGACTCTGCTCTGATGGAGCTCCGGGGTCACTGTGCTGTAAATAGGGTGTGTGCTCTCTCTCTTCCCTGACTCTGCTCTGATGGATCTCCCCGGGGTCACTGTGCTGTAAATAGGGTGTGTGCTCTCTCTCTCTTCCCTGACTCTGCTCTGATGGATCTCCCCGGGGTCACTGTGCTGTAAATAGGGTGTGTGCTCTCTCTCTCTTCCCCGACTCTGCTCTGATGGATCTCCCCGGGGTCACTGTGCTGTAAATAGGGTGTGTGCTCTCTCTCTCTCTCTTCCCTGACTCTGCTCTGATGATCTCCCCGGGTCACTGCGCTGTAAATAGGGTATTGCTCTCTCTCTCTCTCTTCCCTGACTCTGCTCTGATGGATCTCCCCGGGGTCACTGTGCTGTAAATAGGGTTTGTGCTCTCTCTCTCTTCCCCGACTCTGCTCTGATGGAGCTCCCCGGGGTCACTGTGCTGTAAATAGGGTGTGTGCTCTCTCTTCCCTGACTCTGCTCTGATGGAGTTCCCCGGGGTCACTGTGCTGTAAATAGGGTGTGTGCTCTCTCTTCCCTGACTCTGCTCTGATGGAACTCCCCAGGGTCACTGTGCTGTAAATAGGGTGTGTGCTCTCTCTCTCTTCCCTGACTCTGCTCTGATGGATCTCCCCGGGGTCACTGTGCTGTAAATGGGGTGTGTGCTCTCTCTCTCTCTCTTCCCTGACTCTGCTCTGATGGATCTCCCCGGGGTCTCTGTGCTGAAGATTCTGGGTGAAATGTGCAGCAGTTTCAGGGCATGGGAATTTTCACACATACCGACAATCTGCTCACCATTGCTGCTGCTTGGAGGATTCAGATGCATTTTTATTTTAAATCCATTTATATTTTAATTGTTATACTAAAAATTAACACAAACACTCACGAGATACATTCCAGACTCCTGCAGGTCAGTATGAGGCGGCGGAGAGCAGGGACAGATTGATCTGTGAAGGAGTTTAATCCCAGGTTCAGAAACCTCAGTGATTGGTTTGTACAGAGAGCGGAGGTGAGATCCTCAGCACACCAATCTGTGAGAGCGTTATTATACAGACTGGAGATCAGAGAGAGAAATAACAGGAATCAGGCTCAATCCCCAGTATTTTATATAATACTGTTAATAATAACAATAATAATGTATTGTAGGAGACATTCCAAAAACACAACTTGCATTTCTGTAGAGTGAGGAAATACTCAATGCTGAAAATGAAATATAAATAAACTGGAAATGTTCAGCAGGTTAGGGAAATATTTGTGAAGAGAGAAACAGTGGTAAAGTTTGAGCTTCCATTGGAACTGGGAACTGGCATTGAATTGACAGGTTTGAAGGGACAGCGGTGGGTGGCTGGGGATGAAACAAGGAAAGGACAAACTGGAATTACAGGAGTGATTAAATGGTAAAAGTGATGATGGGACAGGACCATAATCACAGGATCCCCATGTCCTTACTCGGAGTGGCTCGGGAGGGACACGGGATGGTCAGTGGGTTGGGAATGCAGTTTGTGGTGAGGGTGAAGATAATGGCTGTGATTTTACCAGAAGCTCCGAATTCCCAACATGGGGATTGGAAATGGGTGGTGTGTCCGTGTGGGCAGGACAGGCAGAGTTATGAAGGTGATATTGTCAGAGGTAGACAATTAACGGCTGGCAGGCAGAGGGGAGCTGCCCACTGAGGCAGCCTGGGCAGGGGACAGTCCCGGTTCAGGCAATGCTGGCACCATCTCCAAAGGCAGCCAGCAGGACTTTCAAACACAGCAGCTCTGGAGGGAGCAGCGAGGGAGCTCTGCTTACTGAATGAGGGGCTGAAATGACAGAAAGCAGAGCAAGGGTCACTGATTCCTCCCTGGAGGGCCTCCTCCCGGCTGTCAGGCTCGGAGGGAGGTCCTGTTCCCTCAGGATGGGAGGAGGTTATCCCATCATTACAATCCAGTCCGGATGGAGATTGCTGGAGGTGAGCAGGTTTCAGACACGTGGTTAAGTGTGGAAAAGGATCAATGTCCTGATGTGTTCTGACACAGTGAGTGCAGCACAGCCTGAGATGTGAACAAGGATGAGAGTGAAATTGTAGAAAGAACATCTCCACCCAGACACTGGCAATGCAAAGGCAGCAGCATTGACTGTCAGAGACATGTCCGTTAGGCTGGCACCAGCATAAGCTAGAGCAGGGTTCACCAACATATTCACTGGGCAAACACATGGCAATGTTTTTCTCACTCAAGGGGCTGATGAGTAAATTTCAGAATGATCAAGTTTGGCACAGCAGAAATTTCAATTAAAAACTAAACTGAGATTTGAAAAGAAACAACTTGCTGAGCAGAATAATGAGAAATAAATAAAGATTAGAGTTTAATCCTCATCAATCACAAATTGTTTCTCTCCCACATTTACTGCAGATTGGCTCAAAAACCTATCAGCAGCAAACATGGGAAAGAAACGGTGTGTGATTGGAGGAGCAGCTCCATACAGATCCTTCCATTCAAACTGAACTGTGTGACTGAGATTTTGCAAACTCGCTCCAGGGGCCACATTGAGGTGCTTCGAGGGTCACATTCCCCCCCTCGGTCCACATGTTGGACAACACTGAGCTAGAGCATGTGCTCGATGAGTGAGGAACAATTTCTGTGTTTGGAAAGAGAGCAAACATCATCAGGGAATGAGTGAAGAAGAGTGGAGACATCCAGATGTTGCCATCCTTACACCAATGGAAGATGAAGTGCTGGATCAGGAAGGCCTGGGGGACAGAGTGGGTAATTACTGCTGGGGAGATGGTTGACTGGGTGGCCTAATGATTGAGTACAGGAGAGTGTCTGGTGGGGACAAAACATAGACTTTGCGTATCCATCACTGGGCACAGAGAGCAGTCTGAGGGATGTATTGGGATAAGAACAAAATAACTAGGAGCAGCAGAAGGCCATTCAGTTCCTCGAGTAGACTCCATCACTGCTACATAGATATTCCTCTGATCTGTTCAAATGTTCCTCATAAAATAGACCTCTCCATCCCAGGAATCAGCCGAGAGAACTTTCACTGAACTGGTTCTGGTACAATTCTATCTTGTTTTAAGTAAATAGCTCAACACTATAACATTACTCGTTGTGTTCGAACGAAGGTTGTGTAAAACTGAAGCAAAACCTTCTCAGTCTTCCCTTCCATTCCTATGCAATAAGAATGTTAAGAAACAGAAGCAGGAATCATCCATTCTGTCCTTCAAATCCACTCCATCATTCAATGTGACCATGGCTGATTTTCTGCTTCAACACCATTTCCTACATTATCCCTGCATTCCTTGATTCACCAGCATTCTAATGGAAAACACATACCCCTCATCAGCCTAAATAACTGCCCCTTATTCTCAGACTGTGTCCCAGGTTTCAGACCCTCCAGCAAGGGGAAACATCCTTTCTGCATCTGCCCTATTGAACCC
This sequence comes from Sphyrna mokarran, assembly GCA_024679065.1. NCBI lineage: Eukaryota > Metazoa > Chordata > Chondrichthyes > Carcharhiniformes > Carcharhinidae > Sphyrna > Sphyrna mokarran. Next base: position 28,330 of record JAGIQG010000168.1, read on the forward strand.
TGTAAAATAGAGTAGGTTTGAATAAGTTCAGCTGTCACTCTTCTAAAGGCCTTGGAATAAAGTGTTTTTGTTCCTCAGAGGACAACCCATCTGTCCCTGGACCTATTTTAATGAACCTTCTTTACATGACAAGTACATCTTTGCTTCGGCCATTGGAGCAGCACGGAGAGGCAGCGATTTGGGAGAGCGAGAAGTTCGATTGTTAAGTAGTTTTTTAACTTTTCTCTTTGTTTAAAACAGCGAGCGGGAGTAGTTTTTGCCGTTTTTTATTTAAACTAACTTGTAACCGGAAGTCATCACTAGCAGGCTGCCGGTAGTTGTAGTTTTTCTCTCTGACTCTATAAATTGGTCCAGAGAGGAAACCCGATACTCTACACAGGTAGAGTATCCCACCCTCCCCCATCCTCTAACCTAATAATAAAAGTGTGTGTGAAGTTTTTTTTTCTCTCCTGGAAATTAAAGTAACAGTGATGGCAGTGCAGGCACTACGTTGCACCTCCTGCGGTATGTATGAGGTGAGGGACACCAGTAGTGTTCCTGCTGATTACACCTGCAGGAAGTGTGCACATTTGCAGCTCCTTGAGGATCGTGTTAAGGAGCTGGAGCTGGAATTAGAGGAGCTCAGGGTAATTCGAGAGGTTGAGGAGGATATAGGCAGGAGTAACAAAGAGATTGTAACTCCTAAAAGTGATAATTGGGTAACTATTAGGAGGAGGGGTAAGAAGCAATCGGGGAGACAATCCCCTGGGGCTGTTCCCCTCCAAAATAAATTTTCTGTCTTGGAGGCTACAGTTGAGGAAGAATCAACTGGAGCTGACCAAAGGGAGCAGGTCTCTGGGGGTGAGCCTGCTGAGAATGCTCAGGTGGGTGGGGGGAATAAGAGATTAGGCCTAGTTATAGGAGACTCCATAGTTAGAGGGACAGATAGGAGGGTAAATAGTAATAAACGGGACTCAGGGCTGGTGTGCTGCCTCCCAGGGGCTGGGGTCCAGGATGTTGCAGATCGGGTTTTTAAGATTCTTAAGGGTGAGGGGAGTCAGCCCCAAGTCATAGTTCATGTGGGGACACATGATGTAGGTAGGACAAGGGAAGGGGATATTAAACAGAAATTTATGGAGTTAGGGTGGAAGCTTAGGTCCATAACAGGCAGAGTGGTTATCTCTGGACTCTTGCCTGTGCCAAGAGATAGTTTAGAGATGAACAGAGAAAGGGATAGTTTGAACTCATGGCTGCGTGGATGGTGCAGGAGGGAGGGGTTCAGGTTCCTTAACAATTGGGACTCATTCTGGGATAGGTGGGACCTCTTCAAGAGAGATGGTCTACACCTGAACCAGAGGGGGACTAATATCTTGGGGGGAAAATTTGCTAAGGCTATGATGGGGGCTTTAAACTGATTCGGGGGGGTGGGATCCTAAGTAGTTGGGGTGCTGAGAGGGATGAGAGTAAGGGGGTTATAGAAGAGAGTTGTAAAACACAGCGGCGTACGGGTGGGGTGGGGCATGGTTTGAGATGCGTATACTTTAATGCAAGGAGTATTCGCAATAAGGGGGAGGAACTTGCAGCTTGGACCAGTACCTGGAACTTCGATGTTGTGGCCATTTCAGAGACTTGGGTAGAGCAGGGACAGGAATGGATGTTGCAGGTTCCGGGGTACAAATGCTTTAGTCGGAGTAGAGAAGGAGGTAGAAGGGGGGGAGGAGTGGCGTTATTGGTCAAAGACTGTATCACGGTGATAGAAAAGAAGTTTGATGAGGACTTGTCTGTTGAGGTAGTATGGGCTGAGATTAGAAACAGGAGAGGAGAGGTCACCCTGTTGGGAGTCTTTTACAGACCTCCTAATAGTTCTAGAGAGGTTGAGGAAAGGATTGCGAAGTCAATTCTGATTAGGAGTGAAAGTAGTAGGGTAATTGTGATGGGGGACTTTAACTTTGCTAATATTGATTGGAATAGCTATAGCTCTAGCTCGTTAGAGGGGTCAGTTTTCGTACAGAGTGTGCAGGAAGGTTTTTTGACTCAGTATGTAGATAGGCCAACTAGAGGTGAGGCTACATTGGATTTGGTGCTGGGCAATGAGCCAGACCAGGTGTTAGGCTTGGAAGTTAGTGAACATTTTGGTGATAGTGACCACAATTCGGTTACGTTCACCTTAGTGATGGACAGGGATAGGCATGAAGCTGGGGGCAGTAGTTATAGCTGGGGGAAGGGTAATTATGAGGCCATCAGGAGAGAATTAGGGTGCATAGATTGGACTAGGGAACTACAGGGACTGGGAACATCTGGAATGTGGTGCTTATTCAAGGAGCAGCTGCTGCGAGTCCTTGATAAGTATGTCCCTGTCAGGCAGGGAGGAAATGGTCGAGTAAGAGAGCCTTGGTGTACGAAAAAAGTTGATTTGCTGGTTAAGAAGAAAAAGGAGGCTTATGTCAGGATGAGGCTTGAAGGCTCAGTTAGTGCAATGGATAGCTATAGATTAGCCAGGAAGGAGGTAAAAAGTGAATTGAGGAGAGCTAAGAGGGGACACGAGAAGATGTTGGCTGATAGGATTAAGGAGAATCCTAAAGCTTTCTTTCGATATGTTAAGAATAGAAGATTGGTTAGGGCAAGATTAGGGCCAGTCATAGACAGCAGTGGGAAGTTGTGCGTGGAGCCTGAAGAGATTGGTGAGGCACTGAATAAATATTTCTCTTCGGTATTCACGCAGAGTGCTGGAAATGTAGCTATGGAGAGCACTGAGGTACAGGGTTGCAAATTGGGAAGTATTGTAGTAGATAGGGAGGATGTGTTAGAAATTCTCGAGGGTTTGAAGTTGGATAAGTCCCCTGGGCCGGACGGGATTTACCCTAGGATTCTCTGGGAGGCAAGAGAGGAGATTGCAGAGCCTCTGGCTCTGATCTTCAGGTCCTCGTTGGTTACGGGTGTGGTTCCGGAGGACTGGAGGATAGCGAATGTGGTCCCATTGTTTAAGAAGGGGAAGAGAGACCTTCCTGGGAATTATAGGCCAGTGAGTCTTACTTCTGTGGTGGGCAAGGTATTGGAGAGAATTATTAGGGATAGGATTTATAGTTATTTAGAGAGAAATGAATTGATTGGGGATAGTCAGCATGGTTTCGTGAAGGGTAGGTCATGCCTTACTAACCTCATTGAGTTTTTTGAGAAAGTGACCAAAGAGGTGGATGGGGGTAAGGCGGTTGATGTAGTATATATGGACTTTAGTAAGGCGTTTGATAAGGTGGCCCATGGAAGACTTCTACAGAAAATGCAGATGTGTGGAATAGAGGGTGATTTAGCTAATTGGATTCGGAATTGGCTGGCAGATAGAAGACAGAGGGTGGTGGTTGATGGGAGATATTCATCGTGGAGTTCGGTGACGAGTGGTGTGCTCAGGGGTCTGTTTTGGGGCCCCTGCTGTTTGTAATTTTTATAAATGATCTGGATGAGGGTATTGAGGGATGGATCAGTAAATTTGCAGATGATACTAAAGTTGGTGGAGTGGTAGATAGTGAAGAGGGGTGTTTTAGTTTACAGAGTGACTTGTACAAGTTGCAGAGCTGGGCCGAGAGGTGGCAAATGGAGTTTAATGTGGAAAAGTGTGAGGTAATGCACTTTGGCAGGAACAATAAATGTGTAGAGTATAGGGCTAATGGTATGGCTCTTAATAGTGTTGAGGAACAGAAGGATCTTGGTGTATGTGTCAATAGATCCCTGAAAGTAGGCAGTCAAGTTGATAAAGTTGTTAAGAAGGCTTATGGAGTCTTAGCTTTTATTGGTAGGGGGATTGAATTTAGGAGCCACAGCATCATGTTGCAACTGTACAAAACTCTAGTGCGGCCGCACTTGGAGTATTGTGTGCAGTTCTGGTCGCCAAATTATAAGAAAGATGTGGAGGCATTGGAGAGGGTACAGAGGAGGTTTACCAGGATGTTGCCTGTTATGGAGGGCAGGTCCTATGAAGAGAGGTTGAAGGATTTGAGGTTGTTTTCGTTAGAAAGGAGGCGGCTAAGAGGGGATCTTATTGAAGCATCTAAGATGATTAGAGGTTTAGATAGGGTGGACAGTGATAGCCTTTTTCCTAGGGTGGAGAAAGCTAGCACGAGGGGACACAGCTTTAAATTAAGGGGTGATAGTTATAGGACGGATATCAGAGGTAGGTTCTTTACCCAAAGGGTGGTTAGGGAGTGGAATGCCCTGCCTGCAGCTGTTGTAGATGCGCCAAGTTTGGTGGCGTTTAAGAGGTTAGTTGATAAGTATATGGAAGAGAAGGGAATGGTTTAGTTTGGAGGGCATTGCTTTTTATTTTGGTCGGCACAACATCGAAGGCCGAAGGGCCTGTTCTGTGCTGTATTGTTCTATGTTCTAACCCTCCCCCAATTATAAATCTTGCCCTGTCTCATGTCCATATCCCTATCCCTCTCCATTGCAATCATGAATGACACCGAATTGTGGTCACTGTCTCTAAATTGCTGTCCCACAAACGAATCTAACACTTCGCCAATATCATTACTCAATTTGCCTGTTTGGGCAAAAGAAGGAACATTCAGTACAGCCAATGCATGGAATCAGCACGTCTTTCGGACTCTGGGACAAAATCGAAGCATCTAAGAAAACCCAAGCAGACATGGTGAGGGAGTACAGCTTTTACGCAGCTTGGGGTCCAAACTGGGAATTGAACACTATTCTTTGGCGCCTGCGTCAGCAGTGCTAACCACTGTGCCACTGTAACATGTTGACAGCAACGCACAGTGGTCTTGAAATTGAATGGTAGACTGGAATTCATCGCATTGTTTTCCAAAAATGTTAGATTGGAACCCAGGGCTTCAGAGACTTATTACTTGTTGGAAGGAAGCACACAGCCATACGAAAATTAAAAAAAAAAAATCCACAACACCTCTTCAAACTATTCAGCGTGATTGGTAGGTCATCACTTGCCTCAATCGCAGACTAATATGTTCAAATAACAGCGTAATATGTTACCAAGGCTACAGAGCACGAGTTAAGGTGAGAACGAGAACGCAAGGGTTGGCGAAACATTAACAGGTGAAGTTGAAATTGGTTTAAACGAGTGCTTAAAAACCAATCGGACCATTATTTGCTATCTTACACAGATCCTTGTGCATACTGGCGGAGCATTGACGATGCAGCTTTAGGAATGCACTGTCCTTCAGGGGACTGCAGACAATGAACGGTACAACAATGCAGATCACAATGCTGTAATCCATGATTTCGTCACACCTTCGCCAATGATGTGCATGAGAGAGAGAGGGAGAGAGAGAGAGGAAATGTGGAAATGTTTTGGCGAACGAAGGTAACTACTAAACACAATGCACAGCGATATGGAAGCACTTGACTTCATTCTGCATCAGGGCAGTGACTGAACTGGTTTGCTGTGATTTCGACTGCAGGGTTCCGCTTTCCAGATGCGTTGTGGTGAGTTATGAAAGTTTAAAACTGCCAGATAACAGTCGAATCAGCAAGTCTTTTTGTAACAAAAACACAAATGAGAATTTGTGCAGCATTCCCTTAAGGCAGAGTTTAGGCACTATCGGTCTTCGATATGTAGAAAACGGTGGATTCTGGATAAAACCCGATGTCAAATCAATTTCAGAGGTTGTGGATATTATTTATCCTGATGCTCAGACACTGGGCAGCCCGGGGGAAAAGACATTCTTGGGTAGGACACCGTTATTATGATTGGACTGTAAAATAAATACATCTGAGCTTCCCAAATACGACGGGAGCATTTCCACGACAGAAATATAGTATAATTAATGGAGGGATAAAACCACTTACCAGGGACACCAACAATAGCGAGGATTGGATAGTAACCTCCCTGAATAATCATCAATATGAAATAGGTCCGCAGTTCTAATGACATCCAAGGGTAATATGTAGAAAGTTCATAAAGAGCTCCAGATAAAGAGCTCCTGTTCATCGTTGGAGCATTCATATCTCTGAGTTTCCAATTATGATCCGTCGGAGTAAAATTCCAATCACTTACTCTCATGCCGGGTGTCACTGTTGAAAGATTCAAATCCATTGCCCTCAAATTATAAGGCACTGTTTTAACATTCCAGTCTGTCAATCTCAATTTGTGATCTCTCCTCTCCGTCTACAGGCACAGCTTCCAGATATATCAAGTAGTCACGGACAGGCACTATGAGAGATGACATTGAAATGAATCTCATTTTAAAGAAGATGAAATCCCTCAAGGAAAGCAATTAGGATTTTTTTTTCATTCTCTGGAAAAAAACAGATCCAGTTAACCCCTTCCGATGAGACGAGTTTTGCATCTCACACTGGTTTCAAGCTGTCCATCATTCTTGGACTTGATGCTCGGGGATTGGAAGAAGGAACATGTTAGGGAATGATTAAAATGAAGACAAGATGATAAGTGCAGTAGCTGGTTTTGCAGTGACAACCATGCCGATTTTCCAAAAATCAGAATTAAGATTTTTTTTGTTTCTTCGAAAATATAAATTGATAAATGGCAAGCAGTATGGCTTCATCAGTGGAAAGAAATCATTTCTGACGAACCTAAAAGGAGTCAGGAGAACCAATGGATAGAGTTATTCGCCATCGTGTGGTTGTTTTAAGCATGTGGACTCAGAGAAGGCATGTTATCAGTTGTAATTCAATAGTTGTGGGGTGGAAACTTAAACACACAGGTTACAGGCCAGGTGTGGTGTGGCTGTGATACTGATAAGATGCAGATATCAGAGAAGCGTCGTCTAGTTACTAATCAGTCAAACCAAATATATACAGTGGTTTCGCTGTGATATTAAAAACACTGCATTTCATTCAACAAACAGTCCATTCTTCTGCCTCAAGAAAAAAATAAAAATTTTGAGAAGGAGACACTTGTCAATGCGGTAATGATACACAATGGGGGCGACAGTAAAACGTTCTTGGTGAACATACAACGGTTGCTGAATTCAGAAGACACATATAACTAAAATTGTAATTACGTTTGAATGGAACAAATGGGTTCAATATCATTGTTCTCCTGGGAAAGGATTTGCATGTATGCTGCTCTTCCAACATATAAAGCATGATTCATACTTCGCTTAAAAATGCAAAGATAACAATATAGACTAATCAATTAAACAAATTTGTATATCTTGTTAATAACTGGACAATAGTCTATTACTTAGTAAACTCCATTCCTGTGTGTATTGAACCAAGGGTCAGCACCTTGGGGAAGGTGAAGAAACGTATCCACAATGACCAAGAAAGGTAAGAGTTGTAAGCAAGAAGTGGTACCTTTCACATCCGTACATACTGCAAAATTGGTGCGGCTCATGCTTTATTGGTCATCACCTTCTCACAAATCTACGGTCGCACTCTTGTCTGTGTAAATCTTTGAAATAATGGTCTGCTCGATACAATTAGGTGAAGATTGGACAGGTCAGAAAAACCGATATGAAGGGCAAGCATGAAGGGCAAACGGCATCACACACACGTGTGGCCGCCACAGAACTGCACGCAGGTTTTTCAAGCGTTTTGATGTCTTTATTTGTAATTATGTTGTTCATCAGCGCCTCAGCTGTCTTTTTAGGACAATGATTCCCACTTTCACAACACTGGGAATGTTCCACAAAACGGTCATTAAACTTTTTGGCCCATAAATTTCGATCGAAGGCAAAAATATATAAAAAAAACAAAAACGCAGGTTTACATTTCCCAAGAAGCTTGTCCGAAACTCAGGATCTGTGAAGCAGTCTTGGAAAGTAAGCACAACCATCTAAACAGCATCCAGCGCACTGCAAGGGATTGCTAACATTGAAGCGCCAAGACTGGGAACGCCCATTGACGTCCAAGTTCCAGAAAGCAGTTTTGCAGTGAAAATGGGACACATGCTCTTCTAAAAATAATATATTTGTATTTGTGTTTCTATTATTTTTTGCTTTTTCCTTTAAGTAGTTTTACTATTGTTATTGACTTAGTCAAATCCTACATTTGACATTGATTTAATTCTTGAACTTAATTACTTAATTTATATAAATAAACAGATGTATTTGTTTTTAAAAAAGGTGGAAATATTACTTCGAGTCATGTCGGCCAAGGGAAAGGGATCATGGAGAAGTCCGGCGACCTCAGGCTGTTTTCCCCCCAGTTTCCTGGTGAACGCTGCAGGGAATTCTTGCCCAAAGAATCTCAGATGTGGGGAAGGAAGAGGTTCAGTCCATGGGCCTCCACTGACAACAATTCACGACAAGCCCTATTACTGTAACCCCCATATATTTACGTTGCTAATATATTGTCAGAAGGAACAATCTAAAGCGTATTAGGAGTGTGGCAGGAAACAAGAATACTCGGGGAAAACTTACACAAACACATGGAAAATGTGCAAACTCCGCACAGGCTGTCACCAAAGGCCAGAATCGAACTCAGATCCCTGGAGCTGATAGGTAACAATGCTAACCACTGTCCCACTGCCTTGTCCTTATCCTGTTTTATGTAACAGTTTAAAATGTATGTCATGCTTCTCAGCCTTGCTCCATTTCAATTCAAAAAATGGTCACTGATAAAAACGCTCATAATTTCACTGAACCCGATTTAGAAAACTTAATGCACGAAGGAAAACAGAGGAATGTTCAAATTTTGTGCAGCGGAATATCAATATTACCGAGGAAAAGACAAAGAACAGCTTTGAGGACAATGCAATCTCGGTGTCTGCAGGTAGTGACATGTCAAGGAGTGTGTTTCAATGTCGCAAAGCAACTTCGTGATTTGATGCATTCATCCACGGTGTGCAACATTTTTGAACAACAATTACAACTGAAAGATAGTAACTCTCAACGTGAGGATATCAGTCTGCGAGGTAAATAGATTTACAGAAGGACATAAAATTCAGAACCAATTGGCATCTCAGGAGCTTTGTGAAAAGTACAATCTCCTTGCAAGCCTGAAGAGGGTTATCTAATGGAGAAAATCCTTGGAGGTTGTGAAATGACCACAGTACGAATTGGCTTTAGCTATTATTGGCCTACAGATAGATTGCAAGCTTTTTAAAAGACATTTCAACTTGTTTCTGCAGACAAAAATGACAGATATTTTCCGGCATGTTTGCTGACTGGAGGCAGGCCGCAGTGCATTAAGGGGATTACTCCACAGGAGGAAAATGCTTGAGACTTGCTAGGTTCTTCGACTCGGAGTATGTGACAGTGGGGATATTTGGTGTGGTTAGGTAAGACGAAAAACCCTTGATTTTATAGACATACGAGACAGTTATTACGATGGAAAAATAAAATGTTCTTCAACTTTTCACAGATGCCATGGTGACAGAATAGTGGAATATGGCTGAGTCACTCCACGCCACCTGCTGGTGATGGAATGGTAGCCAGTACATCACAGCAGTACAATGCTGAACCTGTAGCAGACAAAAGGGAAGCATTGCATCCTACTGAGTTGCTTGACATTGGTACTGATGTACAGGGCGATCAAGTGTTTACAAGCGGGAGGCCAGTGATAGCGGTGAGGCCTCCTACTAGCATTGTCTACTCTGCATTGTCCCATGCTCGTTCACGACCAGACCAAAGGATGCCCTGGACAAAAGCATTTATTTCCCTCCGTCCCGCCTGCCAGCGCCCATTTTTCATAGCTCCTGGAAGCCAAACTGTAAACAACCTCCACTTTGAGCCTCAAAGTTCAAATAGATGTGCCAATCGCAACTGCATAGTCCGGAGTGACACTTTAAAATACAGTGAATAGCATTAAGATATTCATGTGTCCCTCCCTTTATCCCGAGTGTAAAATTTAGCAATAGAATGCATGCATAACGGATGGGAGTAAAAGTAACCTAAAACAAGCCATTGTGCAGCTGAACATATTGCAAATGTACCACTCCCTTCATCCATACATCACAACATGACTCTGAAAACCTGCATTTCCTCACCAATTCTGTTGAGAAGGAATTAGGAGCTCATTGTCGACACACTCGAGACATCGCTAGTTAACAAACAATGTAGCAATTCATAAAACATGGAAATATATTTCTCGGCCGCCCATGGTAAGTACTGAATGAGCACAATGCCATCAAAAGGCATTTTAAGAAGGGACACAGCATTCTCTGAGGGTCAGTGCAAGCCCGTGAGAGCGCGATTGCTGTAGAAGATCTACACTGGAAGAGGGCTTGTGCTTAGTGAGGACTGCTCATGATGTAGAAATACCGGCGTTGGACTGGGGTCAACACAGTAAGGAGTCTCACAATACCAGGTTTAAGTTCAACCAGTTTATTTGATAGTATTCCCACAAGCTTTCAGAAACGGTGTTCCTTCGAGAGGTGTGTGAAAAAGTCTGTCCAGAGAAAGGCATAAAAAAACACATAGCTAACAGAATACTGATTAGAATGCAAGTCTTGGCAGCTGACCTGTCTTTTAATTCTTTTAGAAGCAGAGAATGTGAGTGGAGATAGCATTAGTAGAGGTTAAAGAGAAGTGTATTGTCTCCAGACAGGAAGTAAGTGAGATTTTACAAGTACAGGCAATTCATGGGAGTTACAGAGAGTGCGACATGCACCCCAGATCCCGTTTGAGGCCGTCCTCATGTCTGTGGAACTTGGTAATTAGTTTCTGCTCTGCAACTCTGCGCTGTCCTGTGTTGTGGAGGCCGCGTGGGAGAACGCTTCCCTGAAGATCAGAGTCCGAATTCAGGAGACCATACAGAAGTTTCGACAATGGATACATGAACATCTCTCGACAATCAAAGTTCTCTTCCTGTTGGCAAACACTTCAGCGGTCACGGGCATTACATTAAAATTTGTCCTTTAAACTCAAAAGCATTGTACTTTTTTTCTGTCAAAAATCATACATAATAAACAATATTCAAATATAATTAATCTCAATATACCATGGAGAAATATCCACCATTGGCATTGGAATACACAATTTAAAAAATAACATGCATCACCGAAGAGGGTTGTTGAGGTTTCGGTAACAGTGTTGAAGAACATAGAACACAGAACATAGAACATTACAGCGCAAAACAGGCCCTTCGGCTCTCGATGTTGCGCCGACCAATTAGGAAAAAGCAATGACCCTCCAAACTAAACCATTCCCTTTTCGCCCATAAACTTATCTACTAACCTCTTAAACGCCACGAAACTTGCCGCATCTACAACTGCCGCAGACAGGGCATTCCATACCCTAACCACCCTCTGGGTAAAGAACCTACGTCTGATATCTGTCCTGTAACTACCACCCCTTAATTAAAAGCTATGTCCCCTCGTGTTAGCTTTCCCCATCCTAGGAAAAAGGCTATCACTGTTCACCCTATCTAAACCTCTAATAATCTTATATGTTTCAATAAGGTCTCCTCTTAGCCGCCTTCTTTCTAACGAAAACAACCCCAAATCCCTCAGCCTCTCTTCATAACACCTGCCCTCCATACCTGGCAACATCCCGGTAAACCTCCTCTGTACCCTCTCCAATGCCTCCACATCTTTCTTATAATGCGGTGACCAGAACTGCACACAATACTCCAAATGCGGCCACACTAGCGTTTTGTACAGTTGCAACATGACGTCGCAGCTCCGAAATTCAAACCCCCTACAAATAAAAGCTAAGACTCCATATGCCTTCTTAACAGCCTTATCGACTTGATTGCCAACTTTCAGGGATCTATGCACATATACACCAAGATTCCTCTGTTCATCAACACTATTAAGAGTCCTAACATTAGCCCTATACTCTAAACATTTAATATTCCTGCCAAAGTGAATTACCTCACACTTTTCCACATTAAATTCCATTTGCCACCTCTCGGCCCAGCTCTGCAACTTGTCCAATTCCCTCGGCAAACTATAACACCTCTCTTCAATATCTACCACTCTTCCGACTTTGGTGTCATCCCCAAATTTACTAATCCATCCTCCAATACCCTCATCCAGATCATTATAAAAATTACAAACAGCAGGGTCCCCAAAACAGATCCCTGAGGTACACGACTTGTAACCGAACTCCACGATTAAGGGAGAGGAGTAGCATTGGAATTCTCCCCTGGCACTTTCAGATCCGCTTGACGTAACTTCCTGTATCCATGATTCAGCTGAATCTTGTCCAGCAGCAACTGTCCTTAAAGGGTCATGCTCCTGTTCAGAAGTTGCAACAGCATGTCTCACCACTTTATTTGTTCTCTGCTCAAGGAATTTATCATGCTTTCTAAGCGGTTCATTCCACTGCATCGGTAATTCATTCTGCGATAACAAACTCTGTCCCAGCAGCTCATTTGCTATTTTGGTCTTCATTTTAATCATTCCCTAACCTGCTCCTTCTTCCAAGAATGATGGACAGCTTGAAACCAGTGTGAGATACAAAACTCGTCTCATCGGAAGGAGTTAACTCAATCTGTTTTTCCAGAGAATGAAAAAAAAAAGTCCTAATTGCTTTCCTTGAGGGATTTCATCTTCTTTAAAATGAGATTCATATCAATGTCATCTCTCATAGTGCCTGTCCATGACTACTTGATATATCTGGAAGCTGCGCCTGTAGACGGAGGGAGAGGAGAGATCACAATTTGAGATTGACAGACTGGAATGTTAAAGCAGTGCCTTATAATTTCAGGGCAATGAATTTGAATCTTTTAACAGTGACACCCGGCATGAGAGTAAGCGATTGGAATTTTACACCGATGGATCATAATTGGAAAATCAGAGATATGAATGTTCCAACGATGAACAGGAGCTCTTTATCTGGAGCACTTAACCAACTTTCTACATATTACCCTTGGATGTCATTAGAACTGCGGACCTATTTCATATTGATGATTATTCAGGGAGGTTACTATCCAATCCTCGCTATTGTTGGTGTCCCTGGTAAGTGGTTTTATCCCTCCATTAATTATACTACAGTTCTGGTCCCCACATTATAAGAAACAAGTGGAGGCATTGGAGAGGGTACGGAGGATGTTTACCAGGATGTTGCCTGGTATGGAAGGCAGGTCTTATGAAGAGAGGCTGAGGGATTTGAGGTTGTTTTCGTTAGAAAGGAGGCAGCTAAGAGGGGACGTTAAAGAAAAATATAAGATGATTAGAGGTTTCGATAAGGTGAACAGTCAAAGCCTTTTTCCTAGGATGGAGAAAGCTAGCACGAGGGGACACAGCTTTAAATTAAGGGGTGATAGTTATAGGACGGATATCAGAGGTAGGTTCGTTACCCAAAGGGTGGTTCGGGAGTGGAATGCCCTGCCTGCAGCGGTTGTAGATGCGCCAAGTTTGGTGGCGTTTAAGAGGTTAGTTGATAAGTATATGGAAGAGAAGGGAATGGTTTAGTTTGGAGGGTCATTGCTTTTTATATTGGTCGGCGCAACAGCGAAGGCCGAAGGGCCTGTTCTGTGCTGTAATGTTCTATGTTCTATGGTAATGCTCCCGTCGTATTTGGGAGGTTCAGATGTATTTATTTTACTGTCCAATCGTGATAACGGTGTCCTACCCAAGAATGTCCTTTCCTCCGGGCTGCCCAGTGTCTGAGCATCAGGATAAATAATGTCCACAACCTCTGAAATTGATTTGACATCGGGTTTTATCCAGAATCCACCGTTTTCTACATATCGAAGACCGATCGTGCCTGAACTCTGCCTTAAGGGAATGCTGCACAAATTCTCATTTGTGTTTTTGTTACAAAAAGACTTGCTGATTCGACTGTCATCTGGCAGTTTTAAACTTTCATAACTCACCACAACCCATCTGGAAAGCACAACCCTGCAGTCGAAATCACAGCAAACCAGTTCAGTCACTGCTCTGATGCAGAATGATGTCAACTGCTTCCATATCGCTGTGCATTGTGTTTAGTAGTTACCTTTGTTCGCCAAAACATTTCCACATTTTCTCTCTCTCTCTCTCTCTCTCTCTCTCTCTCTCTCTCTCTCCCCCTCTCTCTCTCTCATGCACATCATTGGCGAAGGTGTGACGGAATCATGGATTACAGCATTGTGATCTGCATTGTTGTCCCGTTCATTGTCGGCAGACTCCTGCAGGACAATGCATTACTAAAGCTGCATCGTCAATGCTCCGCCAATGTGCACAAGGATCTGTATAAGTCAGCAAATAATGGTCCGATTGGTTTTTAAGCACTAGATTAAACCAATTTCAACTTCACCTGTTAAAGTTTCGCCAACCCTTGCGTTCTCATTCTCACCTTAACTCGTGCTCTGTAGCTTTGGGAACATGTTACACTGTTATTTGAACATATTAGCCTGCAATTGAGGCAATTGATGACCTACCAATCACGCTGAATAGTTGGAAGAGGTGGTGTGGATGTTTTGTTTTTAATTTTCGTATGGCTGTGTACTTCCTTGCAGCAAGTAATACGTCTCTGCAGCCCTGGGTTCCAATCTAACATCTTTGGAAAACAATGTGATGAATTCCAGTCTACCATTCAATTTCAAGACCACTGTGCATTACTGTCAACATGTTACGGTGGCACAGTGGTTAGCACTGCTGTCACAGGCGCCAAAGAAGAGGGTTCAATTCCCAGTTTGGACCCCAAGCTGCGTAAAAGCTGTACTCCCTCACCATGTCTGCTTGGGTTTTCTTAGATGCTTCAGTTTTGTCCCACAGTTCAAAAGACGTGCTGATTCCATGCATTGGCTGTACTGAATGTTCCTTCTTTTGCCCAAACAGGCAAATTGATTAATGATATTGGCGAAGTGTTAGATTCGTTTATGGGACAGCAATTTAGAGACAGTGACCACAATTCGGTGTCGTTCATGATTGCAATGGAGAGGGGTAGGGATATGGACATAAGACAGGGCAAGATTTATAATTGGGAGAGGGTTAATTATAATGTGATTAGGCAATAATTAGAGAGCTAATGATACGAACAGAAAGAGTCAGGGAAAGGCACAAACGAAAAGTAGAGCTTGTTAAACGAAACAAATACTGCGTGTCCTTGATAGGTGTATCTCTATCAGGCAGGGAGGAAAAACCCGTGTGAAGGAACGACGGTTCACAAAAGTGGCTGAACATCTTGTCAAGAGTAAAAAAGATGCATATGTAAAGATGTGAAGAGAAGGTTCAGTTGGGTCGCTTGAGAGTTACAAAGTAGCAAGGAATGTCGTAAAAACAAGGGTTTCGGAGAGCTGTGGATGTTGGAGGAGGGCATGAGAAGCGCTTGGCGGGTCGAAGCAACGGAAACCCCAAGACGTTTTACTCATATTTGAGAAATAAAAGCATGACATGGATGAGCTCAGGACCGTCAATTGTAATAATGGGAACATGTGCAGGGAGTTGGAAGAGATAGGAGAGGCGATGAATGAATACCTTTCTTCATTGTTCACCATTGAAGGGGCATGTTTTTTGAGGATGAACGTTTGATTCAGGCTGATAGGCTGGAAGAGGTCAATGTTCTGAGAGAAAATGTATTAGCAATTTTGAGAAACAGAAGACCTAAGTCTCGACAGACGGCATAAATCCTAGGATTCTTTGGAGGCAAGAAATTAGGTTGCCGAGCCTTTAGCTTTGATCTTTTGTCCTCACTGTCCATAGAAATAGTGCCAGAGGACTGGAGAATGGTGAAAGTTATTTCTCTATTCAAGAAAGGTAATGGGAATGACCCTGGTAATTATAGGCCCGTTAGTCTTACTGCAGTAGTTGGTAAGTTAATGGAACAGGTCCTGAGGGTTAGGATTTATGACCATTTGGAAAGATGCAGCTTATCTCGGGTTAGTCAGCATGGATTCGTCAAGGATAAGTTTTGCCTCACAAATATGAGGAGGAATTCTTTGAGGAGATAACTAAGGTGAAGGTTGATGTTCTTTTTATGGATTTTAGTAAGGCGTTTGAAAAGGTTGCCCATGGTAGGCTCAGGAAGAAAGTAAGAAGGAGCGGAAAAGAATGAAATTTGGATGATTAGATACGTAATTGGCTATCATAGAAGACAGCGAGTGGTGATGGATGGAAAATTTTCAGAGTGGAGAACAGTTAACAGTGGTGTACCACAGGAATCAATGCTGGGTCCTGTGCTATTTGTGATATTTTATCAATGACAAGGAGGCGGGGGGTGAAGGTTGGGTCAGTTAATTTACTGATGACACAAAGATTCGAGGAGTAGTAGATGAGATGGAAGTCGATTGTAGGTTGCAAAGAAACGTTTATAGGATGCAGAGCTGTGCCAAAAATTGCTCAATGGTGTTTAACTCCAAGAAGTGTGGTGTCAATCATTTTTGTGGGACAAATTTGAATGCGAATTACAGGGACAATGATAGCGTTCTGAGGAATATAGAGGAAAACAGAGATCTTGGAATTTATATGCACAGATATCTGAAGGTTCCCACTCAAGTGGATAGAGTCTTGAAGAAGGACTATAGTTTGTTAGCGTTTATTAACGGGGGGTTGTGTTTAATAACTGTCAGGTTATGATATAACTGTACAGGAATTGTTGAGACCAAATTAGGAATATTGCGTCACCTGAGTATAAGAAGGGTTTGAAGCATTGGAGAGAGTGCAGACAAGATTTACTAGGACGCTGCATCGTTTGGAGGACCTTTCTGGAAGGAGATAAAGCAAAACGAATATAATTGAATATTTGACGAGGTGACTTCGTGTTTAGGTGGAAGTAGTGATTAATTTCATTCATATGGATTTCATAAAAATATTAAGCGAGTTGTACATGTGATCCAAGATATGTTGGCAAGATGAATTTGAAGGACATGATTAGTATTGGGAGATAAAGACCACAATTTATCTGGCATGGTCTAACCATCGATGAGTAGAACGACCGGTAAAACCATGTGAGAAATCATTTTCATGTCCGATTTCATGGAATAGGATTCCTGCATTGCTGGTAAAGGCCATTCAGCCCACTGAGCCCATACCAACCACAATCCGATATAAGACAGGTCCCCATCACCCACATATTTACCTTCCTCATCCCTCTGACAAAAGGCCCAATGCACTGTGGCCAATCAAACTAATCTGCCCATGTTCGGACTGTGGTGGAAGTCAGAGCTCCCGGAGGAAACCCATGCAGACACGGGGAGAATGTGAACCAAAGTCGAAATTGAACCTGAACCGCAGACGTTGTGAGGCAGCAGTTTTAATCACTGTCCCATCATGTCGTTTTCTCGGCTTTTCTGATCTTACCCACATTGGATTCTCTATGTGGCCAGCCTCTGGCACTTTTCCAGTGGTAGACTGATTTATTCATTTGAATACATATTTGCATGTCCTTTGTGAAACTGGCGCTCATAAAAACATGGAAACATACCAAACATTGGCAGGAATTGACTATTCGACAAATCGATTCTGTTCCACCATTCATTTTGATCATGACTTATCATCACTTTCAATGTCCTGATTCCCCTGACGCCCCCCCCCCCCAAATTCCTTGATCCCATCAGCCCCACGGGTTTATCCAATTCCCTCTAGAATTTACACTATTTTTTGGGTTTGCCTACATTCTGTGGTAGTGAATTCCACATACTCACAACTCTCTGGGTGATGAAATTTCTCCTCACATCAGTTCCAAAAGGTTTCCCCCGTATTCTCAAACTGTAACCCGGAATTCTGAACGATCTCATCACTGGGAAAATTTATTCTGAATCTGTCTTAGCTAATCATGGTTTAATTTTGTGACATTCTATTAGATCCCCTTTTCACTCTTCCAAATTCCAATCAATATAATCCTAACTGACTTAGTCTCCATCGGTTGATAGGTCTGCCATCCCAGGAATTATTCTGCCGAACATTCGCTTTACTGTCAATAGCAAGGACATCCTTCCTCAGGTAAGAACAAGAAATCTCCAGGTGTGGTCTCACAAATATCCCGTTCAATTGCTGTAAAGTATCTCCATTTCTGTACCTAAAACCTCTCGCTATGAAGACCAACATCATTTGTGCTCTTCATTGCCGACTGTACTTGCGTGCTCACTTTCAGGAACTGACACACGGGGGCTCTGAGGTCTCTTTATGTAATTATATCTCTTAACTTTTCGCCATTCGAGGAAAGTTGGTCTTCTATTGCTAACAAAGCGGGTAACCTCACATTTCTCTACAAGATTCTTCATCTGCCATGCACATGGCCACGCATTCGATTAGTCAAAATACAATGAAGCATTTTTACAGCTCACTCTTCCACCCAACATTGTCTCAACTACAACCGTGGAAGCATGACACTCAGTTTTCTTTTTTCAAATATATAATATACGTAACATGAAAAATTGTGGTCCGGTCCAGTACCTGCAGACCCCGTTCGACACTGACCACCATCTGGAAAAGTCCCATTTATGCCACTTCATTGTTTTGGTCTGCAAACCAGCTTTCTGTCCGTTTCAAGACATTACCTGCAATCCAGTGTATTTTTAACTTTACATAGTCGTCTTTTATTTGAGACTTTGTCGAAAACTTTCTGGAAGACCAATTAAATGACATCCTATTGTTCTCTTCTTTCAAACCTACGAGTTAAATTATCAAAGAGTGACAATAGATTCGGCAAGAATGATTTCCCTTTTGCTGGCTTTGCCTGATTATACCACTAACTTCAAAATCCTGATACACGACATCCTTGACAATAGATTCTGGCAACTTTTCGAGTTCTGATATCAGCCTCTCTGGCCTAAAGTGCCATGTTTTCTTTCTACTTCTATTTTTGAATAGCAGGCTTACATTAGACATCCTCTACTCTGTGAGAACTATTCTAGGGTACAAAATATTTTGAAAAAGTAACGAACAATATACATTTCCCAGATTCAAGGGTCGCTTTCTATGCACTCGGTGAAAATTATCAGAA
Source organism: Sphyrna mokarran (assembly GCA_024679065.1). Lineage (NCBI taxonomy): Eukaryota > Metazoa > Chordata > Chondrichthyes > Carcharhiniformes > Carcharhinidae > Sphyrna > Sphyrna mokarran. Next base: position 47,049 of record JAGIQG010000168.1, read on the forward strand.
GCTGGAGATTTAATCTTATCGATTTCCCCAAAACCATTAAACTATTGATGGTGATTTCCTTCAACTCCTCGCTACAACATCTCACTCTCAGAATATCTGATACAATATTCGTGTATCCCTTTGTGAACACTGAAACAAAGTATGAAATTAATTTCTCAACCGTTTCTTCATTCACTGTTATGAATTCTCCCAATTCTGCCTGTAAGGGGTTTTTTTTTTTCGTTTTTTCATGTTTTTTTTAACAGAAAGTTGTTCATGTTCCCGCCAACTTACTTTAACACACTATATGTAATTTTTAATCAATCTCTTCTCCATTTGCTGAATTTTAAACTGCTCCCAATTCTTAGGCTTACTGTTTTTCTTGTCAATTTATATCCAACTTCTTTGAATTGATAATATTTCTATTTTCCCTTCTATGCCATGTTTGGCCACAATTTCCTTAACAACCAAGAATAAATAACTTTTGGAGTTCATCAATTTGCCCTTTAAATGTCGGCCATTGCCGGGTTACTACTTCAATTTCATGAAAATTTCATGTGTCTTACTTCATCATGGCCAAATCATGCTTCATATCTCTCTAATTGCCGTTATTGAGATTCGGGACCCTGATCTCAGGCTCAATAATATCACTATCCATCCTGACAATGAATTTCACCATATTATGGTCACTCGTGCCCAAAGGTTCTCTCACAACCAGATTGCCAACTAATCATTTATCACAGCTCAACAACCAGTCCAGTACGGCCTGATCCCTTCTTGGTTCCTCAACATATTGCTCCAGAAACCATCCCATAAACACTCTAGAAATGACTCCACTCCTTTACTCATTCTAATCTGACTCTTCCGTGATGTGGAAAGACCAATACAGGTTGCTGTGAACGTGGACACCAAGAAACCTGAAGTTGTGGACCATTTCCACCCATCCCGGGTTGATGAGGTGCATGTCATCCACTATGTTTCGTGAAGTCGATGATTATTTTTTTCGTTTTGTTCATATCACGGGACAGATTATTTTTGACACACCATTTCACCAGATGTCCTTTTTTTCATATACTCCATCTGATATTTCGTGAGCTCACAATAATTACAACAACCTTGAAAATCGAGTCGAGGGGAAAACTGACCAGACGGTTATTGGTTTATAATGAGTTTAATAAGAGACTGAAGACACCGCCTTGAGGGGCACTGATATTGAGGAAAGTCATGGACAAGGTATTATGATCTTTGTGTTAGTACAACTACGATCTTGTCACAGAGGGAGGAGCTGAACCACAGGACATAGAGTTCGGAGGTGATTTCTGTCGGAATAATGATCTTGAAGGTTGAGCTGTAGTTAATAAATGGAAGTCTGTCATAAGTGCCCTTGCTGCCCAGATGTTCCAGAGTGCAGAGTATGCCCAGTGGAGTGTCATCTGTATTGGTGATTGATGAACTGTCAGGGATCATGGTAGGGTTTATAGGGATAGCAAGGTAACAAGGTTACATTAGACTATCCATAATTTGGACACAAGGGGAGTATGATATGCAGTTCTGATTGCTTCACTATCAGAAGGATTTGATCGCAGTGGAATTGGTGCAGATGTTTATGGCAAGTATGGAGTATACAGGCTATGAAGAGAGATTGAATATATTCATTTATTTAGAGGATGGAAGGCATAGGGGAAACTTACTGAAGTGCATGAGATTATGAGAGTTGGTGGTATGGATATGAAACTGACTTCCCCTTAGTTGAAATATCCGTTACGAAGGGACATTTCAAAGCATGTAAGTGGAGGTTTAGAGGTGATTTGAGGGAATATATGCACTGTGGGAATGAAGCCATTGAATGTGTCACTTTGGGCAAACCAGATGCTGCAAGCTTGTAAAGAATCCTTACGTGAAGTGTTGAGAAAATCTCAAAGACCATTGTTTTTAATGAAAAGTGAATGAAATAACACATTGTCAATAATCAAGGGGGAAAAAAAAAACTTTATTTGTGATTATTCAAGGGATCTGAATTAAGCTCAAAATATTAAATCGGCATGTAGGCATGCCTATCTATTTTCGAATAGAAACATGATTTTAGGGGTGGAGATACTGCTGTAAACAAAGGGACAAAGTGGTTCACTTCACAAAGTGGTCACTGGCTAATAGAACATAGAACATTACAGCAAAGAACAGGCCCTTCGGCCTTCGATGTTGCGCCGACCAATATAAAAAGCAATGCCCCTCCAAACTAAACCATTCCCTTGTCTTCCATATACTTATCAACTAACCTCTTAAACGCCACCAAACTTGGCGCATCTACAACTGCTGCAGACAGGGCATTCCACTCCCGAACCACCCTTTGGGTAAAGAACCTACCTCTGATATCCGTCCTATAACTATCACCCTTAATTTAAAGCTGTGTCCCCTCGTGCTAGCTTTTTCCATCCTAGGAAAAAGGCTAATGGCGGTCGACCAAGGCACAAACATTTAGCAATTGGTACTTGATAAGTTCCTGGAGGGAACCAATAGAAGACAAGAAAGGAACCAGGCAATGAAAGAGCAGAATGGGCAATAAAGATTAAGATCGACTTCAAAAGTTCAGTAGCTCTGCCACACCATCCTTCCTGAAATCTGCCACGTAATAGACTTTGCAATTTTTTTCATAATAAAAGAAATACATTATTAGATTAGTTAACATATTTGATGACACTGGATAAGTTTTCACTGAAAGTAATGTTCTTCCTTTCCTGGTGTATAATACTCCTGTTTCTGTTCTGTCTCCTACAGCTAACTTAGCCACAATTGCGATATTAGCATTTCGAAAATGTGGGCTCTCCAAATGTGTAACACGCTACCTGGTGGCCATGGCAACAGCAGATCTACTCATTATTATTCTTGATGTGATATTAAGACATATTCCAATTGTTTACTGGGAATATTTCCACTTTCTGTGGTCCATGCCTGTGTGCAATATTCATGCAGTTTTCTTGTATGTGGTCACTGACTGTTCTGTTTGGTTTACTGTGACTTTCACCTTTGATCGATGTGTTGCTATTTGTTGTCAGAAATTGAAAAACAGGTATTGTACACAGAAAATGGCTGCAGTGGTTCTCGGAACTGTTACCATGGTGAGCTGTTTCAAGAATATTTTCTGGTATTTTATGCTGTCAGACTCTTACATGTTGAGGAACAGACCATGGTTCTGTTTTGTATCATTCAGTGTACAGCTATCTCAAGTCTGGATAATGGTCGAGATTTTGCATCACATACTAAACCCATGCTTACCATTTGTCCTGATTTTGTTGCTCAATGTTGTCACCATCTGGCATATTATAGCAAATAGCAGAGCCCGTAAAAGACTTCGAGTTGCGAGAATCGGGGATAGTTCCAAAGACCCAGAGATAGAGAGTCGGCGGAAATCTGTAATTTTACTGTTTGTTATCTCTTTGAATTTCATTGCGTTGTGGGCTGCCATAATGCTGTATTCGATTAGCAGGCGGTTGGAGTATCTAGTGGATAATCCTATATGGATGAGTAAAAATGTACAGGAAATTGGCTTCATGTTGCAGCTCATGAGTTGCTGCACAAACACTTGCATTTATGCTGTGACCCAGACTATGTTCAGAGAACAATTGAAAATTGTTCTGAAATATCCGTTTATTTCACTTGTTCAATGCATTCAGAGATATAAATAATGGCTAACTGATCGGTGGTTAATTGGTGTCAACATGTTTACTTTTTTATTTATTGGAGACACAGACTGCTATAATTGTGTCAAAGCAGGAGCTGAGCTGCCCAAAAGAAAACAAATAACAATGTGAACCAGTCTGTCACTGCCATAACAGACTGCTGTTACTATATCACCCAAGGACCGGAGAATGGCAGACACTGAAACAGTCATGAGAGAATATGAAATACGTTGTTTCAGTGGAGAGAGTCAAAGTGCTGGTGTTGTATGGCAGACACAGAAAGTATGCATATAATCTGATTAATGGTGAGGTCTCACTATGATGAGAATAAGGGTGTTCTCTGTTGTTTTGATGTCAGACGAGTGTCTGGGCATTCTCAATATGGTAGCAAGGCAAACAGTGTCTTCTTTCCACACAAAAAGTTTTTAGCAGAATACACCAGGTAAAATTCCCAATCATTGCTGGTCAGGAAGGCAACCCAGGAGCTAAAGTAAAAAGTGTGTCTTCCCACCCCACGAAATCAGCACTTCTAAAACAGTCAGACAACCTATGGAGACACCTTAAGATTAGCACAGCTCAGGAAGCACCCCTGGCACCTCAAACTTCCTGAGAATAATTGCACACCTGTTGTTCAAGCCCAGAGATTCCAGACCATTGATAACAAATCAGAGAAAAACAATTAACACACACTGAAAACAATCACCTACACACTTGAAAACATCCAGACAGGATGACCAAAATCAATTACTGTAAATAAAACATTAACATTTGAATAGCACACTACACCGAAGTTTCAAAATAATTATAGACCGTTCCAGCGGGTCTTTAATGTGATTTCGGGACAGTCTGATTGTATGCCCTGACTGCACCTCCATCGATGTAAAAGAAAATAATGCTGTACCGTTGTTGAACTTGATCCTGAGTGTGCAGTGGTCGTTTCGCCCACTCGCGCTAACAACTGGGGGCTCTTGCGGGATCGCAAACATTGCTGGAAAGCCGTCTCCTGGCACTGGCTGAGTATCTTTACTCATTTCATCAAATACACGGAATACTAGCGCCCCAGTGTCAGAGCGGTGTTTCACGGTTGCCGCGATCTGAACTTGGGAACAGGGTCCATTCAATAGCTGTCCAGCGGGAACGTGGGTTTAAGTTTCTTTTTTGGGCGGGCGACTACGATCGCGAACTGTGATTGATTGTGTTATTTTTACATTCCGCTCACTTCCGACAAGCCTGACCACAGATTGACTGCCGTCTGGGGGACCTGACAGAACAAGGTTAATGGTATGTGACAGGGGCATTGCCCTGGGTTTCAAGGTTTAAAGGTGCAGGGCAGGAACATTGGCCTGGGTTTCAAGGTTTAAAGGTGCAGGGCAGGAACATTGCCCTGGGATACAAGGTTAAGAAGGACGAAGATTTCGAGCCACTGAGATTGGACTCTCGGAGTTGAGCACAAGCCTGGGCGCTGAAAGTTGGGAAGGACCTCTGCAGATGTGAAAGATCGGGCATCTGGGAGCAAAATCCGCGAGTTTGCAACATGTCCAGGCGCTGCTAAGTCTGGAGCCTCTGTGACTGCCATGACCACTTTAAGCAGGAGACCTCTGGTAGTGCAAAGAAATGATACACATCGGGGGACTCCGAACCGCGGTCGACTACACGCCAGTCCGCACCCAGGTCTGGGTGACTCCCAAAGAGATAGGGAAGCTGCTGACCTCTGAGAGTCGATTTAGTGATATGAGTTTGGGTAGGAGCTAGTGGCCCCGGTCACTGTAGTCGGTAAACTCTCCATACACTGCTGCCCCTGCGGAGAGGCTGAACAGCGCTCACCTGCCTCTGGGAGCGGTAATCTCCCCACTACACGCAGGCCGGGCTCTGTGGATTGCTACTGAAGGTGCAAGCGTACCGACAGTGGGAACACGAGACTGGAACCCAATCACAGATACACACGCAAGTCCCTCTGAAAGTATTAGAGCCGGGGTTGATACACTGCTGACCCTAGTAAGGGAAACTAACATGGATAGTAATAGTACCACCTCTGCGACGGGACCAGAAGGGTCCCTCACCCGCTATCTAGCAGAGAAAAACAAAGATCTAATTAAAAACATGATGAAGGCAGGGTGGAAACCCCCCCGACCCACTTGAAACACAGCGGGAGTGGTGGGAAAAGGAGCAAGGATGACAAAGCTTGGATCCTAATATGAAAGGCTCATGTCACCCTTGCAGGACGAGTTCATAAGTCTGTAGAAGGCAAGCAGGAGCAAGCTGCACAGCGACAACACGCCGCTGTGATATCTGCTAACCCTTGCCGCCAGCGCTCTCCGACTTCTCACGCGAACCCCCGGGTGAGGAGTGTCCCCGACTGGGAATGTTTCATAGATAAAACGGGTCCGCTATGCCCGAAAGGGGGGAGCATTCCATCGACCACCGACCGCCCCTCCCATTCCCCCATCCCAGAGCGTTATGGCAGCTCCCGTTAAAATTGAGTGTGTCCCCCGGCGGGTAAGGGGAGACGGGGGACGGTGATCGGATAAAGATGACCTATGTATCCCTTACCCCAAGAGACACAATGAAACTGCTGGACAAACTCCCGACCCTGCAGCCCAGACACAGTAACGCTTTCTTCTGGCTAAAAAGTTCAGGAGTTGCAAATGTGCCACAATCTACACAATCGGGATATAGCAGGGCCTCTAAGAGCCAAAATGCGGCAGAATTATTGGGCCCGGCTTCAGGCACAACAGCAGACGGGACCTGGTGCGCGAACCTGAACGAGAGTCGCCGAGAGCAAGGCCAAGGTCTGCCCGATTTTAAAGATGATATTACCGAAACCATGAGGTGAGTCCCTGTGAGCTGGAAAACAATCGTAGCAGGGGAATGCAAGGGAAGGAGGAAGGAGCCCAGCAATACGGGCGACGGAAATTGGAGGCCTTTTTGGCCCATGGAGGGGGGGATGCCTGATGCTGATAGACAGAATCCCGCGTTCCTCCAGCTATATAACGACAGACTGAGCCCAGCGCACCAAACAATCCTAAAAACCAGCTTGGTAAACTTTAACATTTTTGATGAGTCAGAGAACTGGGCTTTCACTGCAGACAACCAACAGAGTGAGATCCCATCTCTAAGAATCCTCTCCAACAGCTTCGCTATCACTGATGTCGAACTCACCCGCCTATAAATTCCAGGGTTATCTCTACTACCCTTTTAAAACAACGGTAAAACATTAGCTATTCTCCAATCCTCTGGGACCTCACCTGTATCTAAAGAGACAAAGATTTCCGTCAGAGGTCCAGCAATTTCACCTCGCGTCTCTCTAAGCAGCCTGGGATAAATGCCATCAGCTCCCGGAGATTTATCAGTTTCAATGCAACCTCGAAGCTCTAACACTTCCTCCGTCGGTGTGGATATTTCCCTGAACTGGTCGACAGCTCCCTCAGAGACAGGAGCTGTCAACAAGCCCCTCTCCTTCGTGAATACCGACGCAAAGTATTCATTCAGGATCTCCCCCATTCCCTCGGGCTCTAAGCACAGTTCCCGTTCTCTGTCCCTACAACGACCATTTTTTCCCCTCTAACCACCCTTTCATTCCTAAAATAGCCTTTGGATTTTCCTGAATCCTGTCTGCCAATACCATTTATGTCTCATTTTTGCCCTTCTAACTCCCCATTTGAGCTCCCTCCTACTCTCTCTCTGTTCCTCCAACGCTCTCTCTGTTCCCAGTTGCTTTGACCTAACATACGCCTCTCTTTTCTTCCTAATCACGTCCTCAATATCCCTAGTAATCCACGGCTCCCTAATCCTACCTTTCTCATCCTTTCCCTTAGCGGCACATATCATTTCTGCAACCTTTTCATTATTCCCTTGAAAGACTCCCACATGTCGAATGTAGACTTACCCTCGAACAAACTTTCCCAATCAGTTTCCATAAATTGCTGTCTAATCCGACTGTAGTAAGCCTCCCCCAATTCAGCAGACAACCCCGAGGGCAACAAGCATCCTTTTTCCATTTGTATCCTAAAGTAGATAGAATTGCGGTCACTATTAGCCACACGTCCTCTACTGCAATCTCAACCACCTGACCTGGCTCATTACTCAGAACTAAATCCAATATAGCCCCCTCTCTAGTCGGACTAGCTACATGCTAGTGTACATGGACTTTAGTAAGGCGTTTGATAAGGTCCCACATGCAACGCTTCTGGAGAAGATGAGAGGGCATGGGATCCAAGGGGCTTTGGCCTCGTGGATCCAGAACTGGTTTGCCGGCAGAAGGCAGAGTGTGGTAGTGGATGAGTCGTTTTCTGCATGGAGGTCGGTAACCAGTGGAGTGCCCCAGGGATCTCTTCTGGGACCCCTGCTGTTTGTCATTTTCATAAATGACCTGGATGAGGAAGTGGAGGGATGGGTTAGCAAGTTCGCCGACGATACAAATATCGGTGGTGTTTTGGATGGTGTGGAAGGATGTCAAAAGTTGCAGCGGGACATATATAGGATGAAAGACTGGGCGGAGAAGTGGCAGATGGACTTCAACGCAGATAAATGTGTTGTGGTCCATTTTGGCTGGAATAATGGGATGAAGGAGTACAATATAAGGGGTAGGAGTCTTAGCTGTGTTGTAGAGCATAAGGATCTCGGGGTCCGGGTCTATAGGACTCTTTAATCGGCATCGCAGGTGGAGGAAGTGGTCAAGAAGGCGTACGGTGTAGTGGCCTTCATTAATCGAGGAATAGAGTTTAGGAGTCAGGAGGTAATGTTGCAGCTCTATAAGACTCTTGTCAGACCCCAGTTGGAGTATTGTGCGCAGTTCTGGTCGCCTCATTATAGGAAGGATGTAGAGGCTATTGAGAGGGTTCAGAGGAGATATACAAGGATGCTGCCTGGATTGGGAGGCAGGCCTTATGAAGATAGGTTGAGGGAGCTGGAACTCTTCTCACTGGAGAGGCGTAGGTTGAGAGGCGACCTGATAGAGGTTTATAAAATGTTGAGAGGAATAGATAGGAGTGGACTCTCAGAGACTATTTCCCCGAGCGGAAATGGTCAATAAGAGTGAACACAGATTTAAGGTGCAGAGAAGCAAATACAAAGGAGATGTCAGGTGCAGGTTTTTCACTCAGAGGGTGGTGAGTGAATGGAACCGACTGCAGTCGGAGGTTGTTGAGGCAAACTCACTGGGATCTTTTAAGAGACTTCTGGGTGAGTATATGGAAAAAAATAGGATAGGGGATTATAGATAGGTCTGTGGATTGGTCGATGTGATCGGCGCAACTCGTGGGCCGAAGGGCCTGTTTGTGCTGTATTGTTCTATGTTCTATGCTGTTCCAATGATGCTTCCATTGCATATTTTACGAATTCCTCCCTGTCCGAACTCTCAGCTCTAGGTACCTTCCAATGCACCCCAGGGAGATTAGAATCTCCCACTATAACGACTCTGTTCTTTCTACAACTATCCAAAATGTCTTTACATGTGCTTTCTTCCACTGCCCGCGGGCTGTTGGGTGGCCTATAATACACACCTAGGATCGGAATTGCCCCCTTCCTCAGCTCCACTCACAGCGACTCAACTCCTAAAACCTCTATATTGTCCTCCGTCTGCACCGCTGTGATGTGCTCCCTAACTAACAATGCCACTCCCCCACCTCTTCTCGACCCTCCTCTGTCACGGCTGAAACACTTACAACCAAGAATATTCAGCTGCAAGTACCTCCCTTCCGTTAACCACGTCTCCGTCTCTGCAACCACATCCAAGTTCCTTGCAAACATTAAGGCACTAAGTTCATCTGTTTTTTTTTCCCTGTTATGCTCCTCGCATTGAAAAAGACGCACTCCAGACCTACATGACCATTCGGAACCTCCTTCTTCCTGGTGTATTTCCTCTCATCCAAACTTACTCTATCTCCCATTTTGCTCCCAACCTCACTACCGACAGAGCTATCGGTGCCATCCCCTCCCTCCTCCATATTAGATTTAAATCCCGCCGAAATATTCCAGCTTACCTCTCAGCTAAGTTATTTGTGCCGTTCCCATTTAAATGTTTCCACGTCCCTTCTATACTGGTGCCCTTCTTTCACAAATGATTCCCAATTATCTACAAACATAAAACCCTCTGCCCTACACCAACGCTACCGCCACTCATTCCGCTGTAGGATCTGATTACTCTTGGCCCCATTGTTACCTGGCCCTGATGGCAGCCCTGAGATTGCCATCCTGGAGGCCCCGCTCTTCAGCCGACCCCGCCCCCACCCAATTCCCTGAACTGACTTCGTATATTCTCCCTGCTCTTCCTTCCTACGTCCTTCTCTCCTATGGCGAATAATCACATCAGCCTAGATCCCCTCGCCTTTCAAAATTCCCTCCACCCTGTCACACAAATCTTGCACCCCTGCTGCAGGGTTGGTAACTCCTCTCCGAACCCGATTTAGATATTATATAACCCACTCTCATTTTGCTTCCGATAATAAAACTTTGTTCCGATGCACCAGTTCAATCACTCCTGGTCATACATATTGGGATGTGAATGAAACTAAATTCGATGCTGCTCAAGCCTCCGTTTTACAGCTGTACCATTTATTTTCACCTCGTTCGAATAACGATGAAAAACTGAAAGCAAAGTTACTGCTGATGGTTTCTCTCTACCATATAGAATACGGCAAAAATGCCAGCTACCACTGCTGAAAAAAAATCAAAGAACAAAGAACAAAACAACACGGGAAACAGGCCCTTCGGCCCAACGAGCCCGTGCCGCGTAAAGATGCATCGGTCAGGTACACATTACAGGAAATAAAGAATGATATTCCACCTGTTTCGTTACTCCTCTCCAATTATATTTCATATCGCTAGACGTTTCCAACTCTGTTCCTAATACAACATGCCTTTCTACAGTGTAACATCCATATCAGCTCCTGTGACACGGGAGTAGGAGATATCTCGGACAAACAATTCGAACAAACACACACACACACACACACACACACACACACACACACACACACACACACACACACACATATCCTGACTGCCCAAGTGTAAAATATTTTGTAGATCGTAGGTAGAAGAAAGACTTGAATAAGGCACTCACTGAGTGTTAAAATGGGTGGTGCGGGCTTGTAGGGCCGAAGGGCCTGTTTCCTGTGTTGTGCTGTTCTTTGCTCTTTGTCCTATCACTTTCCTCAGGCGTTGTTCATGATGTAGCATCCCCACTCAACTAGTTCACCTGATATTATTCCAAAAGTCCCAACGCATGTGTCGTACAATAGCACCACTGTTTTTTATGCAGCAAATTTTCCCTACCTCTTGTAAGTCTACAATGTTTTCCATTCATTTAACAATTTGTCATGTATATGTCCCCAGCCACATCCACCCCCACCCAAACACAATAGCCGCAAGACAGGTTCGATTCCCGGCTTGAGCCACTGTCTGTACAAAGTCTGCACGTTCTTCCACTGTTTGTGTGGATTTCCTTTGGGTGCTCTGGTTTCCTCCAACAGTGCAATGCACGTGCCATTTACGTACATTGACCAAGATAAATTCTATTGTAACTTAACAAACAACAGACTGTGCTGATTGTGGATTTTCAGGTTAACACTGCAGTGTTAATGTAAGATTACTTGTTGCAAAAATTACTAAACGTTTAAAACATATAGCAAGCAATATCACAAGCTACAGTACACATGGAACATTCCCCGTTCGAATATGCTATAGAAAAATGGTTCTCTGGAAAATCAACATCCCCATGCTACAATTGGCCATACCCAACCCATTATCAACCACATCATAATTTCATTTGCTACTTCATCCTCCTCTGGTACATGACATCACCCCAAGTTCTCTACAACTGAAACTTTATTAGCTCAAAGCATCATAACCAAGGTACCTGATATATTCATCTTCTGTTCCTGGACAACTGTAACGCACACTTCAATTTCTGATACTAGTTCTCTACTTTTGTTATGCCAAATTACCTACTATAAATCCATAGTACTTTATGATAACCACAGGTCTCACTATTCCTGGAACAGGAATCAGCACCATGTTCACTATCAGAACAGCAGCATGTAGATTTCAAACAACTTTTCTAAATGCTTGATTCACTTGTACCCGTCTTTGACTTTCAGATTAAAGGGATTTGTCAAGGTACTTCTCAACTGCTCCCTGAATTTCGTCTGTGTCATTGCATAAATACATGTATTTGTGCAGCAGCTCAGAAGCTGAAGCATGAAACCCAATTCCTGTACAAACCAATGTAGATACATAGATTCATAGCCTAAATAATGCATTCGCCTCCATATCAAATAAACCATAAACACTGACGATAATATAATGAAATTGGCTGAAATAACAAACAGTAAAATGATTGATTTCCTCCGAACCTCTATCTCTGGGTCTTTGGAACTGTCCCCACTTTTCTGAGCCTGCAGTCTTCTTCAGGCTCTGCTGGATACTAATATGTGTCTAATGGTGAAAACATTAAGCAGCACAATCAAGACAAAAGGGATCGCCGAAGTTAGAATGTAATGAATGAACTCAATTATTCCCCAGACTAAAGAATACATTTCTCTAATGGGTACCATACAAAACCAAGATTGATTTTCCTCCCGATACGTGTTTGCCTGCATGAAATACCAAGTAATGTCCTTCAAACAGATCAATGTAGTCACTGTTCCTAAAACAACTGTTGCTGTTTTCTCAGTGCAATATTTCGTTTTCAGCTGCTTGTAGCAAATGGCTACAAATCGATCGGCAGTGAAAGTGACAGTGAATCAGACAGAACAGTCGGTGGCTGAATAAAGAAGGACGGCGTGTATGTTGCATATGGGGATGGAGAACAAGAAATTAAATTGCTTCCGAAAAACGATTGGAATTTGCCTCAAAATGAGATTGAATATAGCAACCATGAGATCCGCTGCTGCCATGGCGATAAGGTAGCTTGTCACACGGTTAGAAAGACCACATTTTCCTTGGGCTCGGATCACAATCGTCAATATATTAACTGTGGAGAAGGGAAAGAAATATTGTTACTCACAATCAGACTTGAAGCGAAATTGAAGCGTTATTGATTGAGTACGAATTGCACTGTCAAACATGTAGATGTAGGGCACGGCAGTTAATGCACACTAACTGGCATTCAAAAAGGAGTTCAGCAAGATTCCACATGGGAAACAGATTAGTACGTTAAGAACAAATGGGTCCAAGACCACTAAATATATTTGACATGAATGTGCATGATTCACAGCATCATTCCTTGTTGTTCGTTGTACTGGGGACCTGCATCCAGTGATGCGAAGCAGCAATTCAACTAGGCTCAATGTTTGCATCGAATATCAATTCGTGTACACAGAAACATTGAAGGTATGATCAATAAACTCGCAAAAAAACATGCACGTTGGTTCTTTGTTGTTTGCAGCGAACATTAATTAATGTACATATAAATATTGAAGATATGATCAATAACCTCACAGACGACAAGCAAATTTCTAACCAGGAAAATAGTGAGGAAGTTTACATAATCATACTGACAGGTTGGACAGATTCCTAAAAAAAAAGACATGACAAATGCAATTTAAACTTGCCAACTACGAACTGATGCATCTTTGGGGTTCGAACAAGACAAAGGAATGCAGAATGAATGGCAGAATGATAGGAATTACAGAGGGTCACATGCAAAGTTTGGTGCATATACAAGGATCCGGTAACCTCCTGGAGCGAAAGGGGGACTGAGGTACATAGATTAGTTGCCTTCATTATCCACAGAAAAGAATATGAGTTCATGAAGGATATGCTGGGAATAAAGCGTTGGTCGGACTACACTGGAACTCCGAGAAAACAACATCATCGATGGCTGACTATTTAAAGACTGCAACGTTGCTTTCAACCCCTTTATTCTTAAGAAACTCATCTATGAACTCGGCTGTTCCATCTCCGACAGAATCCTGCACATCTTATGCAGTGGCCACATTCAGTAAGGAAAGGCAATAGCATCTCCCCACAATCATCCTCAAATCCGGTGCACCACAAGGTTATGTTCTCTGCCTTCCACTGTACTCCTTATACACTATGACTCTGCGGCCATATTCCTCTCCAATTCCATTTTCTATTTTGCTGACGACATCATCGGATCTCAAGCAGTGACGAGACGTAGAACAGGATTTTGATAAATAATCTAGTGAACTGATGCAGTGACAATAATCTCTCCCTCAGTATCAACAAAACGAAGGAAATTCGCTTCCACTTCGCAAAGCAAGAGGAGAATATGTTCCAGTCGAAATCAACAGGAATGAAATATAAGAAGTCGAGAGCTTCAATTTTTAAGTTTCCAGACCACCAACAGTCTTTCCTAGCACCCTCATTCGTCTGCCACAATACACGAACTGTAGTAAAGACAGGCCACCAACACCTCTACTTTCACAGAATACAAGGAAATTTGGTATGAGCCGACTAACCTCGTCAACGTTAACAGACGCACCATTGAAAGATGCACATTGCATCCCAGCTTGGTGTGATTTCTGCCCTGCCCAAGACCGCCATAAACTGCAAAAGATCTTGAATGTATCCTGACTATCACACAAACCAGCATCGCATTCTTTGATTCTGCTACATTTCCCACTGCCTCGGCAAAGTCGGGTGATTTAAGGATATCATGCACCCCGGAAATTCGCTCTTCCATCCTCTTCTGCCGGGACAAATACACAAAGTCTGTGGTTGCATACCAGCCGACTGAAGAAGTCTTCACTTTTGTCGTTAAGAACATTGTATAGACCTCCTCTGCACTAAGTTGATCATTCTTTGCACCTGAGCTATAATTGTCACACTATATTCTGCACCCTTTTGTTTCCTTCTCTACGAATGTGTTGCTTTATTTGTATAGGAGACAGAGAGTAATAGTGGAAGGGCGTTTTTCTAGCTGGAAGTCGGTCACCAGTGGTGTGCCGCAGGGCTTAGTACTGGGACCTCTTCTATTTGTAATATATATAAATGACTTGGAAGAGGGAGTAAGTGGAGTGATCAGCAAGTTTGCAGACGATACAAAGATGGCTGGACTTGCGGATAGTGAGGAGCATTGTCAGTCAATGCAGCAGCACACAGATAGGCCGGCAGCTTGGGCAGACAGATGGCAGATTGAATTCAATCCTGATAAGTGTGAAGTGATGCATTTCGGGAGAAAGAATGTAGGGGTGAGGTATGTGATAAAGGGTGGACCCAATCAGAGTATAGAAACGCAAAGGGACCTGGGGGTGCAAGTGAATAAGTCTCTGAAGGTGGCAGAGCAAGTGGAGAAGGTTGTGAAGAAAGCATATAGTATGTTAACATTTATAGGAAGGGGTATAGAGTACAAGAGCTGGCCTTTAATGTTTCAGTTTGTATAAAACGTTGGTTAGACCTCATTTGGAATACTGCGTCCAGTTCTGGTCGCCTTACTACCGGAAGGACGTGGAGACTCTGGAGAGAGTGCGGAGGAGGTTTACCAGGATGCTGCCTGGTATGGAAGGTCTGAGTTACAAGGAGAGATTAGGCAAATTGGGACTGTTTTCCTTAGAAAGACGTAGATTTAGAGGAGATCTAATAGAGGTGTACAAGATTATGAGGGGTATAGATAGAGTAAACAGGGTTAAACTTTTTCCTAGGATGGACTCGAATAGTACAAGGGGTCACGGGCTTAGGGTGAGGGGGGTAAGGTATAATTTGGATGCTAGAGGGAGTTTTTTCACACAGAGGGTGGTGGGGGGTATGGAATGTGCTGCCAAGTAAAGTGGTGGAGGCAGGTACTCTGGAGTTATTTAAGAAATACTTAGATGGGCACATGAACAGAATGGGAATGGAGGGGTATAGAAAAATGATTTAAAATAGGGATCATGAGCCTTGGGAGTCCCTGGGAAGTGTGTAAATAGATGATGATATTGATGTACTTGTTTTTATCCTACAGATGCTTTGGTCCACCTTGTTGTCTAACAAGGGGCACACACGCGATGGGTCGTGAGAGGGCTGCTCTTGGATTTTTCGAGAGTATCCTAGTGCTTAACGTCGTTAGTGGACACTTGACCTGGACCATTTGGTGGGCAACACGACAGCTCAGTGGCTACTGCTGTGCTGTGCAGATACATGGATTTGGGCCTGTGTCTATGGGAGTTTGCGCATTCTCCCCATGCTTGCGTGGGTTTTCTCCGGGTGCTCCAGTTTCCTCCCACATCCCAAAGATGTGCTCTTAGGCTAATTGGCAAAACAAATTCTCCCTAAATTGTCTCAAATTTGGTTTTTAATCCATAGATCTATAAACATGGACAAGGATCACGGGTAAAGGTGGGTACATCGGGGTGGCGGCGCGGGCTCGTGGGCGGAAGGGCCTGTTTCCCGTGCTGTTTTGTTCTTTGTTCTTCTTTGTTCTTTGTTCTCTTCGCTTTTGCCTCTGAGCTCAGCTTTAAAATGAAGGTCGACTGTTTTGCAAATCAAAACTCCTACCGTCCTGCCACCAGCAGTTTTCAACCAAACTCATTAGCAATTCTGAATTTCCCATGTATGTTCTACTCACGCCTCACTTTCCAACAGAGTCTCACATGCTCTCTGAGCTTACTTTCATCGAAATCTTCTGTTCAAAATGCCATGTTATGCAAATCATACATCAGCCCATATTTAATTGGTCTCATTGGCTGACAGGTAACAAGCAATCCAACCTTTTTATTCCCTTCCTGATATTTGCCTCCGTAGATTGCCTTAAACTCTCATACATATCAAATGTTGACATTCGTCCGATCTACTTCTTGTTAGGATTCCAATGAGTTGCGTGAGTTCCTGTCTTCTGGATCCTGGACTCGACTCATGCATGTTTAGTTCACCCAGGTGACCATCCCGTTTACTTTCATCTTACCGCAGATGAGGTTAAGAGGAACTTGGT
>JAGIQG010000169.1:0-31231 GCA_024679065.1 Sphyrna mokarran
TACAGTGGGAGTGAACAGGAAGGGGTTGGGTTGGGATTGTGTACAGTGGGAGTGAACGGGAAGGGGTTTGGGATTGTGTACAGTGGGAGTGAACGGGAAGGGGTTTGGGATTGTGTACAGTGGGAGTGAACGGGAAGGGGTTTGGGATTGTGTACAGTGGGAGTGAACGGGAAGGGATTTGGGATTGTGTACAGTGGGAGTGAACGGGAAGGGGTTTGGGATTGTGTACACTGGGAGTGAACGGGAAGAGGATTGGGATTGTGTACAGTAGGAGTGAACGGGAAGAGGATTGGGATTGTGTACAGTGGGAGTGAACGGGAAGAGGATTGGGATTGTGTACAGTTGAGTGAACGGAAAGGGGTTGGGGATTGTGTACAGTGGGGTGAACGGGAAGGGGATTGGGATTTTGTAGCAGTGGGAGTGAACGGGAAGGAATCGGATTTTGTACACTGGAGTGAACAGAAAGGATTGGGATTGTGTACAGGGGAGTGAACGGGAACGGGAATGGGATTGGGATTGATGGTGTACAGTGGGGGTGAATGGGAAGGGGTTTTGGGATTGGGATTGTGTAACCGTGGGACAGAACGGGAAGGAGGATTGGGATTGTGTACAGTGGGATTGAATGGGTAGGGAATTGGGATTGTGTACAGTGGGAGTGAACGGGAAGGGGATTGGGATTGTGTACAGTGGGAATGAACGGGAAGGGGATTGGGATTGGGATTGTGTACAGTGGGAGTGAACGGGAAGGGGATTGGGATTGTGTACAGTGGGAATGAACGGGAAGGGGATTGGGATTGTGTACAGTGGGAGTGAACGGGAAGGGGATTGGGATTGTGTACAGTGGGAGTGAACGGGAAGGGGATTGGGATTGGGATTGTGTACAGTGGGAGTGAACGGGAAGGGTTTGGATTGGATTGTGTACAGTGGAATAACGGGAAGGGATTGGGATTGTTGTGCAGGGGGAGTGAACGGGAAGGGGATTGGGGATTTGTACGTGGAGTGACGGGAGTGGATTTGGATTGTGTACAGTGGGAGTTGAGAACGGGAAGGGGGATTTGGGATTGTGTACAGTGGGAGTGAACGGGAAGGGGATTTGGGATTGTGTACAGTGGGAGTGAACGGGAAGGGGATTTGGGATTGTGTACAGTGGGAGTGAACGGGAAGGGGATTTGGGATTGTGTACAGTGGGAGTGAACGGGAAGGGGATTGGGATTGTGTACAGTGGGAGTGAACGGGAAGGGGATTGGGATTGTGTACAGTGGGAGTGAACGGGAAGGGGATTGGATTGGGATTGTGTACAGTGGGAGTGAACGGGAAGGGGATTTGGATTGTGTACAGTGGGAGTGAACGGGAAGGGGATCGGGATTGTGTACAGTGGGAGTGAACGGGAAGGGGATTGGGATTTGTGTACGGTGGGAGTGGGAGTGCACGGGAAGGGGATTGGGATTGGTTACAGTGGGAGTGAACGGGAAGGGGATTGGGGATTGTGTACAGTGGGATGTGAACGGGAAGGGGATTGGGGATTTGGTACAGTGGGAGTGAACGGAAGGGGATTGGGGTTTTTGTACAGTGGGAGTGAACGGGAAGGTGATTGGGGATTGTGTACAGTGGAGTGAACGGGAAGTGGATTGGATTGTGTACAGTGGGAGTGAACGGGAAGGATTGGATTGTGTACAGTGGGGTGAACGGAGGGATTGGTGATTGTGTACAGTGGGGTGAAGGGGAAGGGGATTGGGATTGTGTAGAGTGGGAGTGAAGGGGAAGGGGATTGGGATTGTGTACAGTGGGAATGAGCGGGAAGGGGTTTGGGATTGTGTAAAGGGAATGAATTGGAAGGGGTTTGGGTCCATTGGGATTGTGTACAGTGGGGGTGAACGGGAAGGGGATTTGGATTGTGTACAGTGGGAGTGAACGGGAAGGGGATTGGGATTGTGTACAGTGGGGGTGAACGGGAAGGGGATTGGGATTGTGTACAGTGGGGGTGAACGGGAAGGGGATTGGGATTGTGTACAGTGGGAGTGAACGGGAATGGGATTGGGATTGTGTACAGTGGGAGTGAACGGGAAGGAGATTGGGATTGTGTACAGTGGGAGTGAACGGGAAGGAGATTGGGATTGTGTAGAGTGGGTGTGAACGGGAAGGGGATTGGGATTGTGTACAGTGGGAGTGAACGGGAAGGGGATTGGTCTGTGTACATGGGAGTGAACGGGAAGGGGATTGGGTTGTGTACAGTGGGAGTGACGGGAAGGTTTGGGATTGTGTACAGTGGGAGTGAACGGGAGGGGGATTGGGATTGTGTACAGTGGAGTGAATGGAAGGGGTTTGGGATTGTGTACAGTGGGAGTGAATGGAAGGGGTTTGGGATTGTGACAGTGGGAGTGAACGGGAAGGGGTTTGGGAATTGTGTACAGTGGGAGTGAACGGGAAGGGGATTGGGATTGTGTACAGTGGGAGTGACGGGAGGGGATTGGGATTGTGTACAGTGGGAGTGAACGGGAAGGGATTTTTGGGATTGTGTACAGTGGGAGTGAGGGAAGGGGATTGGGATTGTGTACAGTGGGAGTGAATGAAGGGGATTGGGATTGTGTACAGTGGGAGTGAACGGGAAGGGGATTGGGATTGTGTACAGTGGGAGTGAATGGGAAGGGGATTGGGATTGTGTACAGTGGGAGTGAACGGGAAGGGGATTGGGATTGTGTACAGTGGGAGTGAACGGGAAGGGGATTGGGATTGTGTACAGTGGGAGTGAACGGGAAGGGGATTGGGATTGTGTACAGTGGGAGTGAACGGGAAGGGGATTGGGATTGTGTACAGTGGGAGTGAACGGGAAGGGGATTGGGATTGTGTACAGTGGGAGTGAACGGGAAGGGGATTGGGATTGTGTACAGTGGGAGTGAACGGGAAGAGGATTGGGATTGGGATTTGTACAGTGGGAGTGAACGGGAAGGGGATTGGGATTGTGTACAGTGGGAGTGAACGGGAAGGGGATTGGGATTGTGTACAGTGGGAGTGAACGGGAAGGGGATTGGGATTGTGTACAGTGGGAGTGAACGGGAAGGGGATTGGGATTGTGTACAGTGGGAGTGAACGGGAAGGGGGATTGGGATTGTGTACAGTGGGAGTGAACGGGAAGGGGATTGGGATTGTGTACAGTGGAGTGAACGGAAGGGATGGATTGTGTACAGTGGGAGTGAAGGGAAGGGATTGGGATTGTGTACAGTGGGAGTGACGGGAAGGGGGTTGGGATTGTGTACAGTGGGAGTGAACGGGAAGGGATTGGTGGTGATTGGGATTGTTACATGGGAGTGAACGGGAAGGGGGATTGGGATTGTGTACAGTGGGAATGAACGGGAAGGGGATTTGGGATTGGGATTGTGTACAGTGGGAGTGAACGGGAAGGGGATTGGGATTGGGATTGTGTACAGTGGGAGTGAACGGGAAGGGGATTGGGATTGGGATTGTGTACAGTGGGAGTGAACGGGAAGGGGATTGGGATTGGGATTGTGTACAGTGGGAGTGAACGGGAAGGGTTTGGGATTGGGATTGTGTACAGTGGGAGTGAACGGGAAGGGGATTGGGATTGGATTGTGTACAGTGGGAGTGAACGGGAAGGGGTTGGGATTGTGAGGGGATGCGGAAGGGGATTGGGATTGTGTACAGTGGGAGTGAACGGGAAGGGGATTGGGATTGTGTACAGTGGGAGTGAACGGGAAGAGGATTGGGATTGTGTACAGTGGGAGTGAACGGGAAGGGGATTGGGATTGTGTACAGTGGGAGTGAACGGGAAGGGGATTGGGATTGTGTACAGTGGGAGTGAACGGGAAGGGATTTGGGATTGTGTACAGTGGGAGTGAACGGGAAGGGATTTGGGATTGTGTACAGTGGGAGTGAACGGGAAGGGGATTGGGATTGTGTACAGTGGGAGTGAACGGGAAGGGGATTGGGATTGTGTACAGTGGGAGTGAACGGGAAGGGGTTTGGGATTGTGTACAGTGGGAGTGAACGGGAAGGGATTTGGGATTGTGTACAGTGGGAGTGAACGGGAAGGGTGATTGGGATTGTGTACAGTGGGAGTGAACGGGAAGGGGATTGGGATTGTGTACAGTGGGAGTGAACGGGAAGGGGTTTGGGATTGGGATTGTGTACAGTGGGAGTGAACAGGAAGGGGTTTGGGATTGGGATTGTGTACAGTGGGAGTGAACGGGAAGGGGTTTGAGATTGGGATTGTGTACAGTGGGAGTGAACGGGAAGGGGTTTGGATTGGGATTGTGTACAGTGGGAGTGAACGGGAAGGGATTTGGGATTGGGATTGTGTACAGTGGGAGTGAACGGGAAGGGGTTTGGGATTGGGATTGTGTACAGTGGGAGTGAACGGGAAGGGGATTGGGATTGGGATTGTGTACAGTGGGAGTGAACGGGAAGTGGTTTGGGATTTGGATTGTGTACAGTGGGAGTGAATGGGAAGGGGTTTGGGATTGGGATTGTGTACAGTGGGAGTGAAGAGGATAGGGTTTGGGATTGGGATTGTGTACAGTGGGAGTGAACGGGAATGGGTTTGGGATTGGGATTGTGTACAGTGGGAGTGAACGGGAAGGGGTTTGGGATTGGGATTGTGTACAGTGGGAGTGAACGGGAAGGGGTTTGGGATTGGGATTGTGTACAATGGGAGTGAAGGGGAAGGGTTTGGGATGGGATTGTGTACAGTGGGATGAACGGGAAAGGTTGGGATTGGGATTGTGTACAGTGGAATAACGGGAAGGGGTTGGGATTGGGATTGTGTACAGTGGAAATGAACGGGAAGGGGTTTGGGATTGGGATTGTGTACACTACAACCAGAGAGATAGGAAGGGGGTGTAGGGGCCTGGAGGAGGTTACAGAGATAGGGAGCGGGTGTAGGGGGCTGGAGGAGGTTACAGAGATAGAGAGGGGGTGTAGGGGCCTGGAGGAGGTTACAGAGATAGGGAGGGGGTGTAGGGGGCTGGAGGAGGTTACAGAGACAGAGAGGGGGTGTAGGGGGGCTGGAGGAGGTTACAGAGATAGGGAGGGGGTGTAGGGGGGCTGGAGGAGGTTTACAGAGATAGGAGGGGTGTAGGGGGGCTGGAGGGGGTTTACAGAGATAGGGAGGGGGTGTAGGGGGGCTGGAGGAGGTTTACAGAGATAGGGAGGGGGTGTAGGGGGACTGGAGGGGGTGTAGGGGGCTGGAGGAGGTTTACAGAGATAGGGAGGGGGTGTAGGGGGACTGGAATGTGTGTGTGTCTACTGAGGGTTAAACGGGACTTGGCAAATTGCTTTGAGATATTTGGAAAGTGGTCGATGCCAGTGAACACGGACTAGAAACAGCGATTCATTGTTCATGTGGGCACAGGTCACCATAGAGAGAGACAGAGAGAGAGAGAGAGAGAGAGAGACAGACAGAGAGAGAGAGAGAGACAGAGTGAGAGAGAGAGAGAGAGAGACAGAGTGAGAGAGGGAGACAGAGACAGAGTGAGAGAGACATAGAAAGACAGAGATAGAGAAAGTGAATGAGATTTTCCAAATAATAATAAGGATTCGCAAACAATCAATCCCAGGACAGAATTTCCAACTGCAATTCTCATGCCAGAGTCTCCCAATCCCTCAGTCTCAACAGGGATAAAAACTGCAGCG
Organism: Sphyrna mokarran; assembly: GCA_024679065.1. Taxonomy (NCBI): domain Eukaryota; kingdom Metazoa; phylum Chordata; class Chondrichthyes; order Carcharhiniformes; family Carcharhinidae; genus Sphyrna; species Sphyrna mokarran. The sequence goes on from JAGIQG010000169.1 coordinate 5,647, forward strand.
CTAAAATATCCATAATCCCCACTGAGGAACGTCAGGGAAAAATCTGATGTACTATCCTAACCTGCTCTGGGACCGGGTATCACAGTGTGTTAGATACACTGTCCTTTCCCTCTCTGGGACCGGGTATCACAGTGTGTTAGATACACTGTCCTTTCCCCCCTCTGGGACTGGGTTTTACAATGCGTTAGATACACTGTCCTTTCCCCCTCTCTGGGACCGGGTATCACAGTGTGTTAGATACACTGTCCTTTCCCCTCTGGGACCGGGTATCACAGTGCGTTAGATACACTGTCCTTTCCCCCCTCTGGGTATCACAGTACGTTAGATACACTGTCCTTTCCCCCCTCTCTGGGACCGGGTATCACAGTGCGTTAGATACACTGTCCTTTCCCCCTCTCTGGGACCGGGTATCACAGTGCGTTAGATACACTGTCCTTTCCCCCTCTGGGACCGGGTATCACAGTGCGTTAGATACACTGTCCTTTCCCCCCTCTGGGACCGGGTATCACAGTGCGTTAGATACACTGTCCTTTCCCCCCTCTGGGACCGGGTATCACAGTGCGTTAGATACACTGTCCTTTCCCCCTCTGGGACTGGGTATCACAGTGCGTTAGATACACTGTCCTTTCCCCCCTCTGGGACCGGGTATCACAGTGCGTTAGATACACTGTCCTTTCCCCCCTCTGGGACCGGGTATCACAGTGCGTTAGATACACTGTCCTTTCCCCCCTCTGGGACTGGGTGTCACAGTGCGTTAGATACACTGTCCTTTCCCCTCTCTGGGACTGGGTATCACAGTGCGTTAGATACACTGTCCTTTCCCCTCTCTGGGACTGGGTATCACAGTGCATTAGATACACTGTCCTTTCCCCGCTCTGGGTGTCACAGTGTGTTAGATACACTGTCCTTTTCCCCACTCTGGGACCGGGTATCAGAGTGCATTAGATACACTGTCCTTTCCCCCCGTCTGGGACCGGGTGTCACAGTGCGTTAGATACACTGTCCTTTCCCCCTCTGGGACCGGGTGTCACAGTGCATTAGACACACTGTCCTTTCCCCCTCTGGGACTGGGTATCACAGTGCGTTAGATACACTGTCCTTTCCCCACTCTGGGACCGGGTGTCACAGTGCGTTAGATACACTGTCCTTTCCCCCCTCTGGGTGTCACAGTGCGTTAGATACACTGTCCTTTCCCCTCTCTGGGACCGGGTATCACAGTGCATTAGAAACACTGTCCTTTCCCCACTCTGGGACCGGGTGTCACAGTGCATTAGAAACACTGTCCTTTCCCCCCTCTAGGATAGGGTGTCACAGTGTGTTAGATACAGTGTCTTTTCCCCCCTCTGGGACCGGGTGTCACAGTGCGTTAGATACACTGTCCTTTCCCCCCTCTGGGACCGGGTATCACAGTGCGTTAGATACACTGTCCTTTCCCCACTCTGGGACCGGGTATCACAGTGCGTTAGATACACTGTCCTTTCCCCCCTCTGGGACCGGGTATCACAGTTAGTGCGTTAGATACACTGTCCTTTCCCCACTCTGGGACCGGGTACACAGTGCGTTAGATACACTGTCCTTTCCCCCACTCTGGGACCGGGTATCACAGTGCGTTAGATACACTGTCCTTTCCCCCCTCTGGGACCGGGTGTCACAGTGCGTTAGATACACTGTCCTTTCCCCTCTCTGGGACCGGGTATCACAGTGCGTTAGATACACTGTCCTTTCCCCCACTCTGGGACCGGGTATCACAGTGCGTTAGATACACTGTCCTTTCCCCACTCTGGGACTGGGTATCACAGTGCGTTAGATACACTGTCCTTTCCCCCCCTCTGGGACTGCGGTGAGGATTGGGCAGGAATTAAATGGTTAATCAGATAGTTTAATCTGCTGTGCCCTTTGCCAAGCTTTGCTTTGACTTCGAGACAGCTGTAATCACTTTCCAGGATCACAGGCCATCAAGTGAAGAATTTTTTGTGGAACATGTGATCAGGTTTAAACTATTTTGCCATGTTTCTGTAACAGATTCTCTGATTGTCTGCTCTCTTTCAGAAACATATCCCATTGAAATACTTCTCCTCCCTGTCTCATAAACAGTCTGCGGCAAGTCGCAGACACAACTCTCTCGCCTGTGCCCGCCCGCTTCAAGCTGTTTGTGTAAAACTCTTCCTGTGAGAGTTACGCGTCGCAGTGCGTTACCATTCAACATCTGGGCAAGATGTGTACCTCTCGTGGCAATGTGTCGCAGACTGAGACACTCACACACTCTCTCGCGCGCTCCCTGTCACTCTCCTGCCCAAGCTCTCTCTCTCGCATCCAAATTCTCCTCTCTCTCGCACGCACCCGCACTCTCCCTCTCTCACCCCTGCACTCTCTTATCCCTGCGATCACTCTCTCTTGTACTCGCTCGCTCTCACTCTCTTTCTCTCTGTCTCTTGCACCTGCACTCTCTCTCTCTCTTGCGCACAAACCCTCACTCTTTTTCTCTTCTGCATCCCTCTCTTTCTTACACACACACGCAGACATACACACAGACAGACGCACGCACACACACAGGCACACGCACACACACAGGCACACGCACACACAGACCCTCTCTCCCTCTATGCAGTCTGCCCATCAAACACTCCCAGGACAGGTACAGCATGGGATTAGATACAGAGTAAAGCTCCCTCTACACTGTCCCCCCCCATCAAACACTCCCAGGGCAGGTACAGCACGGGGTTAGATACAGAGTAAAGCTCCCTCTACACTGTCCCCCCATCAAACACTCCCAGGACAGGTACAGCACGGGGTTAGATACAGGTAAAGCTCCCTCTACACTGTCCCCCCATCAAACACTCCCAGGACAGGTACAGCACAGGGTTAGATACAGAGTAAAGCTCCCTCTACACTGTCCCCCCATCAAACACTCCCAGGACAGGTACAGCACGGGGTTAGATACAGAGTAAAGCTCCCTCTACACTGTCCCCCATCAAACACTCCCAGGACAGGTACAGCACGGGGTTAGATACAGAGTAAAGCTCCCTCTACACTGTCCCCCCATCAAACACTCCCAGGACAGGTACAGCACGGGGTTAGATACAGAGTAAAGCTCCCTCTACACTGTCCCCCCCATCAAACACTCCCAGGACAGGTACAGCACGGGGTTAGATACAGAGTAAAGCTCCCTCTACACTGTCCCCCCATCAAACACTCCCAGGACAGGTACAGCACGGGGTTAGATACAGAGTAAAGCTCCCTCTACACTGTCCCCTCATCAAACACTCCCAGGACAGGTACAGCACGGGGTTAGATACAGAGTAAAGCTCCCTCTACACTGTCCCCATCAAACACTCCCAGGACAGGTACAGCACGGGGTTAGATACAGAGTAAAGCTCACTCTACACTGTCCCCCCCATCAAACACTCCCAGGACAGGTACAACACGGGGTTAGATACAGAGTAAAGCTCCCTCTACACTGTCCCTCCATCAAACACTCCCAGGACAGGTACAGCACGGGGTTAGATACAGTGTAAATTTTTGCGTTATGGTGCACTGAAACATCAGTGTCAGGGATTGACTGAGGAGGGTCTGGGTTGGTGGGGGTCGGGGTGTCCTGAAACTTGTCTCTTGACAGGCTGGGAAGAACCTTTGACCTCCCCCCGCTCTCTTTGACCTGCTGTGGTGTATCTGGTGTCAGTTTTCCGAGCAGGAACACAGCATTCCTGTTCTGGAGGGAGCGAGGGATTGCGATCAGTGACTCTGCCCAGTGGGTGTCTGAGTGTCTGCGTCTGGGAGCAGAGGGAGGGGTAGAGTGTGTAGAGGGTGGCGGGGTGGGAGTTGGGGGGAGGAGTGGGACAGACCTCCCTGCCCCCTCTCCCGCCCCCCCCCCCCCCCCCCTCCCATCGACTCTCCCCACGGCTGGAGATATAAGCAGGCAGCTTGAGTTGCGATGTGCAGAAAGAGAGAGAGTACATCTCCAGACTTATCCCCACTCCACACACACACACACACACACCCACACACACACTTACCCCCACACACGCTCTCCCCCAGGACAAACATACACCACCCTCACTCCACCATGATGGCGCCTTCCTGGCTCGCATGTGGGATCTTGCTGTGCTTCTGCGGGGCAAGCCAACAGAAAGGTGAGGACGGGGAACCGCGGGGTGGGAGAGGGATTGTGGATTGGGGATGTTGAGGGAGGGAACCATTGGGGGCTGTCTCTCTCTTTGTCACTCTCTCTGTCTCTTACTCTGTCTGTTTCTTTGTCTGTTTCTCTCTCTGCTTCTGTCTCTCTCTCTCTCCCTCTCTGTATATCTTTCTGTCTCTCCCTCTCTCTGTGTCTCTCTCTCTCTCTCTCACTGTCTCCCCCTCTCTCATTCTTTCTCTCTCTCTTTCTCTCTTGCTCTATTTCTTTATCTCTCTCTCTCTCTGTCTCTCTCTCTCTCTCGCTTTCTCTCTGTCTTTTTTTTCTCTCTCTCTGTCTCGGTGTCTCTCTCTCTTTCTTGGTTCCTGTCTCTTTTCCTCTCTCTGTCTCTCTTCCTCTGTCTCTCTCTCTCACCCTCTGTGTTTCTCCCTTCCTGTGTCTCTTTCTCTCTGTGTCTGTCTCTGTCTCTCTCCGTGTCTCTCTCTCTCTCTCCTTCTGTCTGTCTCTTTCTTTCTTTCGGTGTCTCTCTCTCTCTCTTGGTCTCTGTCTCTTTCTCTCTTTCTGTCTGTCTCTCCCTCTCTCTGTCTCTCTCTCGGTGCCTATCTCTCTTTCTTGGTCTCTGTCTCTTTCCCTCTCTGTCCCTTTCTCTCAGAGACGGATGGAGAGAGAGAGAGACAGAGGGAGGGATGGAAGGGAGAGTGAGGTTGATTGCGGGTCTGCAATGGGAAGTTCTGTTGGATTTCTGATCTACGTATCTTGGCTGGATTCTGATATCTGTTGGAGGGTGGGTGCGGGGTGGGGGGACTGAAAGCCAAGAGAAATATTCTAACAATTTTCCAATACACTTGGATATCGATCGAGCTTTTCCAGGAACACACGTTCCACTTTCAATGGCCAAATGTGGCTGAGAATGCCCATACTTCCAGTTAGGGAGCACTGGACCCCTTTGTAACTAATTACCTGCACTTCCTGGAACAAACCCCCCTTCAAATTAACCCCAAACGAGCCCCCCAGATAGCTCCCCCACCCCAGAGTGTGTCTAACCCAGGGATACGGAGACCGGAACTGTGTACGGTGCTCCCAGTGTGGGTGTAACCCAGGGATAGAGAGACAGGAACTGTGCACAGTGCTCCCAGTGTGGGTCTAACCGAGGGGATAGGGAGACGGGAACTGTGTACGGTGCTCCCAGTGTGGGTCTAACCGAGGGATACAGAGACCAGAACTGTGCACGGTGCTCCCAGTGTGGGTGTAACCGAGGGATAGGGAGACGGGAACTGTGCACGGTGCTCCCAGTGTGGGTCTAACCGAGGGGATAGGGAGACGGGAACTGTGCACGGTGCTCCCAGTGTGGGTCTAACCGAGGGGATAGGGAGACGGGAACTGTGCACGGTGCTCCCAGTGTGGGTCTAACCAGGGGGGATAGGGAGACGGGAACTGTGCACGGTGCTCCCAGTGTGGGTCTAACCGAGGGGATAGGGAGACGGGAACTGTGCACGGTGCTCCCAGTGTGGGTCTAACCGAGGGGATAGGGAGACGGGAACTGTGCACGGTGCTCCCAGTGTGGGTCTAACCGAGGGATACGGAGACTGGAACTGTGCACGGTGCTCCCAGTGTGGGTCTAACCGAGGGATACGGAGACCGGAACTGTGCACGGTGCTCCCAGTGTGGGTCTAACCGAGGGATACAGAGACCGGAACTGTGTACGGTGCTCCCAGTGTGGGTCTAACCGAGGGTATACAGAGACCGGAACTGTGTACGGTGCTCCCAGTGTGGGTCTAACCAAGGGATACAGAGACCGGAACTGTGCACGGTGCTCCCAGTGTGGGTCTAACTGAGGGTATACAGAGACCGGAACTGTGTACGGTGCTCCCAGTGTGGGTCTAACCAAGGGATACAGAGACCGGAACTGTGCACGGTGCTCCCAGTGTGGGTCTAACTGAGGGTATACAGAGACCGGAACTGTGAAAGGTGCACCCAGTGTGGGTCTAACCGAGGGATAGGGAGAAGGAGAGAGAGAGAAGGCAAGCAATGTCTGTGTGTGGGATACATATGGTGTGTGTCTATCTGTCTCAGCAAGTGTGTGTGAAATGTGGTGTGTGGGTGCTGTGAGGCTGGTGTCTGGGAAGCAAGTCTGTCTCAGACACAAACAGAGGTATCTGTTTACCATTAACCTGTAAAAGTATTGCTGGAATTCGGGGCAAGAGAGAGAGAGAGGCAGAGATGGAGAGAGAGAGACATAGAACATAGAACATAGAACATAGAACATTACAGCACAGAACAGGCCCTTCGGCCTTCGATGTTGTGCCGACCAAAATAAAAAGCAATGCCCTCCAAACTAAACCATTCCCTTCTCTTCCATATACTTATCAACTAACCTCTTAAAACGCCACCAAACTTGGCGCATCTACAACTGCCGCAGGCAGGGCATTCCACTCCCGAACCACCCTTTGGGTAAAGAACCTACCTATGATATCCGTCCTATAACTATCACCCCTTAATTTAAAGCTGTGTCCCCTCGTGCTAGCTTTCTCCATCCTAGAAAAAAGGCTATCACTGTCCACCCTATCTAAACCTCTAATCATCTTATATGTTTCGATTAGGTCCCCTCTTAGCCGCCTCCTTTCTAACGAAAACAACTCAAATCCCTCAGCCTCTCTTCATAAGACCTGCCCTCCATACCAGGCAACATCCTGGTAAACCTCCTCTGTACCCTCTCCAATGCCTCTGCATCTTTCTTATAATGTGGGGACCAGAACTGCACACAATACTCCAAGTGCGGCCGCACTAGAGTTTTGTACAGTTGCAACATGATGCTGCGGCTCCGAAATTCAATCCTCCTACCAATAAAAGCTAAGACCCCATATGCCTTCTTAACAACCTTATCGACTTGATTGCCAACTTTCAGGGATCTATGCACATATACACCAAGATCCCTCTGTTCATCAACACTATTAAGAGTCCTACCATTAGCCTATACTCTACACATTTGTTATTCCTGCCAAAGTGAATTACCTCACACTTTTCCACATTAAACTCCATTTGCCACCTCTCGGCCCAGCTCTGCAACGTGTCCAAGTCTCTCTGCAAACTATAACACCCCTCTTCACTATCTACCACTCCACCGACTTTAGTGTCATCTGCAAATTTACTAATCCATCCTGCAATACCCTCATCCCGATCATTTATAAAAATTACAAACAGCAGGGGCCCCAAAACAGACCCCTGAGGTACACCACTTGTCACCAAACTCCAAGATGAATATCTCCCATCAACCACCACCCCCTGTCTTCTATCTGCTAGCCAATTCCTAACCCAATTAGCTAAATCACCCTCTATCCCATACATCTGCATTTTCTGCAGAAGTCTTCCATAGGCCACCTTATCGAACGCCTTACTAAAGTCCATATATACCACATCAACCGCCTTACCCCCATCCACCTCTTTGGTCAATTTTTCAAAAAACTGAATGAGGTTAGTAAGGCACGACCTGCCCTTCACAAAACCATGCTCACTATCCCCAATCAATTCATTTCTCTCTAAATAACTATAAATCCTATCCCTAATAATTCTCTCCAGAGACAGAGAGAGAGAGAGAGAGACAGAGAGAGAGAGAGAGACAGAGAGAGAGAGAGAGAGAGAGAGAGAGAGAGAGAGAGAGAGAGAGAGAGAGAGAGAGAGAGAGAGAGAGAGAGAGAGAGAGAGAGAGAGAGAGAGAGAGAGAGGCAGAGAGAGAGAGAGACAGAGAGAGAGAGAGACAGAGAGAGAGAGAGAGAGACAGAGAGAGAGAGACAGAGAGAGCCTGAGGGAGAGAGGGAGACAGAGGGAGCGAGAGATAGAGACAGTGATAAAGAGAGACAGAGAGAGAGTGACAGAGGGAGGGAGAGAGTGACAGAGGGAGAGAGAGTGTGACAAAGGGAGAGAGAGAGCGACAGAAGGAGAGAGAGAGAGTGACAGAGGGAGAGAGAGAGAGTGACAGAGGGAGAGAGAGAGAGTGACAGAGGGAGAGGAGAGAGAGTGACAGAGGGAGAGAGAGAGAGACAGAGAGAGAGAGAGACAGAGATAGACAGACAGAGGAAGAGAGAGAGAGACAGAGACAGACAGACAGAGGAAGAGAGACAGAGAGAGAGACAGACAGAGACAGAGACAGTGATGAAGAGAGAGAGAGAGAGAGGCAATGATGAAGAGACAGAGAGTGCGTGGAGTAGTGACTGAGCTCGATGGATAATAATAGGAACAGGATTGCTATTCCTCCTGCAGAATACAGTTGAATGTACTGATCCACATCCTCTCTTACCCCCTCCATTCCCCCCACCCCTCTCTTCCCAACAGGAATTCCACCCGCTGCCAATGGACTGGGACAAGTAATGCTGCCTGCTGTAATGCCGGGTGAGTGTTAAATCTTCATTACCCTGTGGCTACAGCAGATTTCCTTCCCTAAAGGGAACCCACATGGGTTTTCCCCGACAGTGGGTCATCAGGAGATTCTTAATCCCAGATATTTTTTATTGAATTCAAATTCCCACCGTCTGCCGCGTCGGGATTCGAAGCCGGGTCCCCCAGAACATTCGCTGAGTTTCTGGGTTAATAATCTAGCGCTAATCCCAGTGGGCCATCGCTTCTCCCTGTGTGGGATTTCACTTCAGTGCCACACACTCAAGTAGCAGTCAATGCTATTGGATTTGATTTATTATTGTCACGTGTAGCGGGATACAGATAATGGAAGAAGGGGATGGATTCAGCGATGGAAATACCATTGAACATCAAGGGAGGAGATGGTTAGATTGTCTCCTGTGAACTGGTGTGTGACAATAATCTCTCCCTCAATGTCAACAAGACAAAGGACATTGTCATCTAAGCATATATAGTTCTTGCGCGCTGCACAGACAAAGCATACCGTTCACAGAGGAGGAAAGAAGAGGGTGTTACAGTCACAGCGAGGGGTGTAGAGAAAGATCAGCTTAATGCGAGGGAAGTCCATTCAAAAGTCTGACAGTGAGAACACCCTCCCAACCCCTCAATTCCCAATAAGAATGAGGACAAAATGTAAAGATGGTTCTTTTTCCATTTGAACAGGAGCTGGGGCAGCTCCCCCTGGAGCTGGGAGAACATTACCAATGATCTCAAAAGGTAAAGGATGGGGAGGGGAGGGAGGGGAAGGAGGGGAGGGGAGGGGGGAACAGAGGGAGGGAGGGGGAGGAAGAGGGGGAGAAAGATGGGGGAACAGAAAGAGAGAGGGAGGGAGCAGAGAGAGAGAAAGGGAGAGAGGGGGGAGAGAGAGAGATGGGGGAAGAGAGAGACGGAGGGATGGGGGAAGAGAGGAGGAAGAGAGAGAGAGAGAGGGGAGAAAGGAGGGAGGGAAGGGGAAGAGAGGGGGGCAGAAAGAAAGGGGAGGGAGGGACGGAGAGTGGAAAGGAGTGGGGAGCGGAGCAGGGGATTGGGGAGAATTTGCAATCCTACAGTGCGTTGACTCCCATCTTGTGATTGTCCCCAAACAGGACTGGGAGCACGGATGATTTTAAATGGATACGGGAATGGTAAGGATCACTGGGACGCTGTTAATCACATAACCCCGATGTAGAGATCCCGGCATTGGACTGGGGTAAACTCAGTAAAGTTTTACAACACTGATTTTAAATCCAACCGATTTATTTGATAGTGAGTTTGCTATCAAATAAATTGGTTGGATTTAAAATTTGTGTTGTAAAAGTTTACTGAGTTCACATAACCCCCACATACCCTGTGGGAGAGACAGGGTTAGAAAGAGACCCCCCCCAATCATAAGTTTGTGTGTGTGTGTGTGAGAGAGAGAGAGAGAGAGGGTTAGAGAGACCTCCCCAGATACAGGAGTGTGTGTGAGAGAGAGAGGGTTAGAGAGACCTCCCCAGATACAGGAGTGTGTGTGTGAGAGAGAGAGGGTTAGAGAGACCTTCCCAGATACAGGAGTGTGTGTGTGTGAGAGAGAGGTTTAGAGAGACCTCCCCTGATACAGGAGTGTGTGTAAGAGAGAGAGGGTTAGAGAGACCTCCCCAGATACAGGAGTGTGTGTGAGAGAGAGAGGGTTAGAGAGACCTCCCCAGATACAGGAGTGTGTGAGAGAGAGAGGGTTAGAGAGACCTCCCCAGATACAGGAGTGTGTGAGAGAGAGAGGGTTAGAGAGACCTCCCCAGATACAGGAGTGTGTGTGAGAGAGAGAGGGTTAGAGAGACCTCCCCAGATACAGGAGTGTGTGTGAGAGAGAGGGTTAGAGAGACCTCCCCAGATACAGGAGTGTGTGTGAGAGAGAGAGAGGTTTAGAGAGACCTCCCCAGATACAGGAGTGTGTGTGAGAGAGAGAGGGGTTAGAGACCTCCCGATACAGGAGTGTGTGTGTGAAGGAGGTTAGAGAGACCTCCCCAGATACAGGAGTGTGTGAGAGAGAGAGGGTTAGAGAGACCTCCCCAGATACAGGAGTGTGTGTGAGAGAGAGAGAGTTAGAGAGACCTCCCCAGATACAGGAGTGTGTGTGTGAGAGAGAGAGGGTTAGAGAGACCTCCCCAGATACAGGAGTGTGTGTGAGAGAGAGAGGGAGGGTTAGAGAGACCTCCCCAGATACAGGAGTGTGTGTGTGAGAGAGAGAGGGTTAGAGAGACCTCCCCAGATACAGGAGTGTGTGTGTGAGAGAGAGAGAGGGTTAGAGAGACCTCCCCAGATACAGGAGTGTGTGTGTGTGAGAGAGAGAGGGTTAGAGAGACCTCCCCAGATACAGGAGTGTGTGTGAGAGAGGAGAGAGGGTTAGAGAGACCTCCCCAGATACAGGAGTGTGTGTGAGAGAGAGAGAGGGGGTTAGAGAGACCTCCCCAGATACAGGAGTGTGTCTGTGAGAGAGAGGGTTAGAGAGACCTCCCCAGATACAGGAGTGTGTGTGTGTGAGAGAGGGTTAGAGAGACCTCCCCAGATACAGGATTGTAGATGTGAGAAGGGTTTGCTATCTGCAAAGTCCACATCCAAACTGTTGAATCCTTAACTCTTTCTCTCTCTCTCTCTCTCTCTCTCTCTCGGTCAGGACGGGGTCCAATACTGGGTGCAGGAGCCCTGGCTAACGGCAGGAAGGGGCCAAAGCCCCCAGGTAAATTCGTATCTATATATCTCACTGCCTCTGTCCACCCACTTCATCCCTCCCACACCACCAAATACTCATTCATGTCGAGAGGGTTAGAATACAAGATCAGGGATGGATTTCTGAGGCTGGAGAAGGCTCTGGGTCAGACCCCCATTGTGAGCAGTTTTGGGGTCCCCGTATCTGAGGAAGGATGTGCCGGACCTCGGGAAAGGATCCGGAGGAAGGTTCACAAGAACGATCCCCGGGAATGAAGAGCTTGAGGAAGGGGTTGAGGATTCTGGGTCTGTACTCGTTGGGAGTTTAGAAGGATGAGGGGGGGATCTTATTGAAACTTACAGGATCCTGCGAGGCCCTGGATAGAGTGGGACACGGAGAGGATGTTCCCACTAGTAGGAAAAACTCAAACCAGAGAGGGCACAACCTCAGGATAAAGGGACAATCCTTTAAAACAGAGACGGGGAGGAATTTCTTCAGTGGGGGGAACGTGTGGAACTCTTTGCCGCAGAGGAGGCCGGGTCACTGAGTGTCTTTAAGACAGAGATAGATAGATTCCTGATTAATCAGGGGGAAAAGGCAGGAGAATGGGGGAAAATATCAGCCAGGATTGAATGGGGGAGCAGACTCGATGGGCTGAGTGGCCTCATTCTGCTCCTATATCTTATGGGTCTTACCCACCCAATTAGTCCCTCCCCACTCCCCCCATGTACCCTCTGCCCCAAATACAAGATTATTTTGTCCCCTACAGTTTATTAACAAACAATCTCTGATTTTCATCAAGGTTACGGAGTTTCCAACGGTTACCCAAGAGCTCCGATATCAATGGGAGGTAGGTTTTAGATTCAGAACACAGCCTAACAGCAAGATCTCCCTCAGCACCGATCCTACCCGCAGTGCGGCACTCCCTCAGCACCGACCCTCCCGCAGTGCGGCGCTCCCTCAGCACCGACCCTCCCCGCAGTGCGGCGCTCCCTCAGCACCGACCTCCCCGCAGTGCGGCGCTCCCTCAGCACCGACCCTCCCCGCAGTGCGGCGCTCCCTCAGCACCGACCCTCCCGCAGTGCGGCGCTCCCTCAGCACCGACCCTCCCCGCAGTGCGGCGCTCCCTCAGCACCGACCCTCCCGCAGTGCGGCGCTCCCTCAGCACCGACCCTCCCGCAGTGCGGCGCTCCCTCAGCACCGACCCTCCCCGCAGTGCGGCGCTCCCTCAGCACCGACCCTCCCGCAGTGCGGCGCTCCCTCAGCACCGACCCTCCCGCAGTGCGGCGCTCCCTCAGCACCGACCCTCCCGCAGTGCGGCGCTCCCTCAGCACCGACCCTCCCGCAGTGCGGCGCTCCCTCAGCACCGACCCTCCCGCAGTGCGGCGCTCCCTCAGCACCGACCCTCCCGCAGTGCGGCGCTCCCTCAGCACCGACCCTCCCGCAGTGCGGCGCTCCCTCAGCACCGACCCTCCCGCAGTGCGGCGCTCCCTCAGCACCGACCCTCCCGCAGTGCGGCGCTCCCTCAGCACCGACCCTCCCGCAGTGCGGCGCTCCCTCAGCACCGACCCTCCCTGCAGTGCGGCACTCCCTCAGCACCGACCCTCCCGCAGTGCGGCGCTCCCTCAGCACCGACCCTCCCGCAGTGCGGCGCTCCCTCAGCACCGACCCTCAGCGCTGTCCCTTAGCTTTGTGATTTCTCTTTGAAGGTGTAATTAACGTCCCCCTCTACCCAATCCGCTTGGCTAAGTGTACCCCGCATTTTATGTTTCAGTTCCTACTGGTCTCGGGGTGAAGAGGAAGCCAGGTAAGTTGGCCATCTTGTGGTAACCAGGACTCTGGGGGGATTCTACCGAGACACGTGGATACTGGAAAGGTTGGGAGATTTAGAGGTTTGCTCCACACACTCTTCCAAGTGATTGGAACTTTGGGATCCAAGGAGAGCACGAGATTTGGGACCTTTTTTTCCAGAAAAGAGCGGAGAGGGTTGAAAGCATCATAGAGGGTTACAGCATGGAAACAGGAAGCCAATTTTGTCTCCATTTAGATACTACATACACTAGTATGTAGTATCTAAATGGAGATTTAGATTTAACCTTATACAACAACCTACCCTGTTGTACCTTGTCAAAGGCCTTGCTAAAGTCCATGTAGACAATATCAACTGCACTGCCCTCATCTACCCTCTTGGTTACCCCTTCAAAAAACTCAATCAGATTTGTGATTTTCCACTCACAGAGCCATGTTGACTGTCCCTAATCAGTCCTTGTATCTCTAAATGCCTGTAGATCCTGTCTCTTAAAATACCTTCCAACAACTTACCTACCTCTCTCTCCGTGTCCCTCCATCTCTCTCTCTGTCTGTCTCTCTCTCTTCCCCTATTTCTGTCCCTCTCTGTGTCTCCCCTATCTCTGTCTCTCCCCTATCTCTGTCTCTCCCCCCCCCTGAATTCCAGCAATACTTTTACAGGTTAATGGTAAACGGATACCTCTGTCTGTATCTGACTCAGACTTGCTTCCCAGACACCCAGCCTCACATCACCCACACACCACATTTCACACACACTTGCTGAGACAGATGGACACAGCATGTGTATCCCACGCACAGACCTGCCTCTCTCCCTTTCTCCCTATCCCCTCGGTTAGACAAATACTGGAAGCACCGTGCACAGTTCCAGTCTCCCTATCCCCTCGGTTAGAACCATAATTGGAGCACCGTACACAGTTCCGGTGTGCATATCCCCTCGGTTAGACTCACACTGGGAGCACCGTACACAGTTCCGGTCTCCATATCCCCTCGGTTAGACTCACACTGGGAGCACCGTGCACAGTTCCCTTCTCCCTGTCCCCTCAGTTAGACCCACACTGGGAGCACCGTGCATAGTTCCAGTCTCCCTATCCCCTCGGTTAGAACCATAATTGGAGCACCGTACACAGTTCCGGTCTCCGTATCCCCTCGGTTAGACCCACACTGGGAGCACCGTGCATAGTTCCAGTCTCCCTATCCCCTCGGTTAGAACCATAATTGGAGCACCGTACACAGTTCCAGTCTCCGTATCCCCTCAATTAGACGCACACTGGGAACACCGTGCACAGTTCCCTTCTCCCTATCCCCTCGGTTAGACCCACACTGGGAGCACCGTGCACAGTTCCAGTCTCCACATCCCCTCAGTTAGACCCACACTGGGAGCACCGTACACAGTTCTGGTCTCCGTATCCCTGGGTTAGACCCACACTGGGAGCACCGTACACAGTTCCCGTCTCTCTATCCCTGGGTTACACCCACACTGGGAGCACCGTACACAGTTCCCGTCTCTCTATCCCTGGGTTACACCCACACTGGGAGCACCGTACACAGTTCCTGTCTCCCTATCCCCTCGGTTAGACCCACACTGGGAGCACCGTACACAGTTCCAGTCTCCCTATCCCCTCGATTAGACCCACACTGGGAGCACTGTACACAGTTCCCGTCTCCCTATCCCTGGGTTACACCCACACTGGGAGCACTGTACACAGTTCCGGTCTCTGTATCCCTCGGTTAGACCCACACTGGGAGCACTGTACACAGTTCCGGTCTCTGTATCCCTCGGTTAGACCCACACTGGGAGCACTGTACACAGTTCCGGTCTCTGTATCCCTCGGTTAGACCCACACTGGGAGCACTGTACACAGTTCTGGTCTCCGTATCCCTGGGTTAGACACACTCTGGGGTGGGGGAGCTATCTGGGGGGCTCGTTTGGGGTTAATTTGAAGGGGTGTTTGTTCCAGGAAGTGCAGGTAATTAGTTACAAAGGGGTCCAGTGCTCCCTAACTGGAAGTATGGGCATTCTCAGCCACATTTGGCCATTGAAAGTGGAACGTGTGTTCCTGGAAAAGCTCGATCGATATCCAAGTGTATTGGAAAATTGTTAGAATATTTCTCTTGGCTTTCAGTCCCCCCACCCCGCACCCACCCTCCAACAGATATCAGAATCCAGCCAAGATACGTAGATCAGAAATCCAACAGAACTTCCCATTGCAGACCCGCAATCAACCTCACTCTCCCTTCCATCCCTCATAGAACATAGAACAATACAGCACAAACAGGCCCTTCGGCCCACGAGTTGCGCCGATCACATCTACCAATCCACAGATCTATCTATAACCCCCTATCCTATTCTCTTCCATATACTCATCCAGAAGTCTTTTAAAAGACCCCAGTGAGTTTGCCTCAACAACCTCCGACGGCAGTCGGTTCCATTCACTCACCACCCTCTGAGTGAAAAACCTACCCCTGACATCTCCTTGGTATTTGCTTCCCTGCACCTTAAATCTGTGTCCTCTCGTAGTGACCATTTCCGCTCGGGGAAATAGTCTCTGAGAGTCCACCCTATCTATTCCTCCCAACATTTTATAAACCTCTATCAGGTCGCCTCTCAACCTACGTCTCTCCAGTGAGAAGAGTCCCAGCTCCCTCAACCTGCCTCACTCTTTCTATCTGTCTGTCTCTCCCTCTCTCTGTTTCTTTCTCTATCTCTCTCTCTCTCACACTCACTCTGTTACTCTGTCTCTCTCTCTCTCTCTCTCTCTGTCTCTCTCTGTCTGTCTCTCTCTCTCTGTCTGTGTCTGTCTCTCTCTCTCTCTGTCTGTCTCTACCTCTGTCTCTTTTTCACCATCTCTCTCTCTGTTCCATTGTCAGTCTCACTCTGTTTCTTTTTCCCTCTGTACCCCTCCTTCCTCTGTCTCCCATTCTCTCTTGTTCACTCACATTCTCCCTCTCTTACCCTCCCTCTCTCGCCCTCTTTCACTCTCTCTCGC
Organism: Sphyrna mokarran; assembly: GCA_024679065.1. NCBI lineage: Eukaryota > Metazoa > Chordata > Chondrichthyes > Carcharhiniformes > Carcharhinidae > Sphyrna > Sphyrna mokarran. Next base: position 21,650 of record JAGIQG010000169.1, read on the forward strand.
TTTCTCTCGCTCTCTCTCTCTCTCTCCTTTGCTCTCTCTCTCTCTCTCTCTCGCTTTCTTCACTGCCCACTATGCCATCCGTCTTGGTCTCCTCTGCAACCTTAACAATCTCTCTCAATCCAACAGCTCCCCAGCTTCCTCCGAGGAGAGGGCGGGGGGAGTGAGGGAGACGGGGAGAGGGCGGGGAGAGTGGGGGCGAACGGGGAGAGGGCGGGGGGAGTGAGGAGACGGGAGAGGGCGGGGGAGTGAGGGAGAGGGGAGAGGCGGGGGGAGTGAGGGAGAGGGCGGGGAGAGAGAGTGAGGGAGACGGGGAGAGGGCGGGGAGAGGCGGGGACGGGGAGCGGGCGGGGGGAGTGAGGGAGACGGGGGGGGCGGGGGGAGTGAAGACGGGGAAGGGCGGGGGGAGTGAGGCGGAGTGAGGGAGACGGGGAGAGGGCGGGGAGTGAGGGAGACGGGAGAGGGCGGGGGAGTGAGGGAGGGGGAGACGGGGCGGGAGTGAGGGAGGCGGGGAGAGGGCGGGGGAGTGAGGGAGTGGGGAGAGCGTGAGGGGTGGGGAGCAGGTGGGGGAGTGAGGGAGACGGGGGAGTGAGAGACGGAGAGGGCTGCGGGAGTGAGGGAGACGGGGAGAGGTTGGGGGAGAGAGTGAGATGGGTAGATGGTGGGGGAGTGAATGAGATGGGGAGCGGATGGGGGAGTGAATGAGATGGGGAACAGGTGGGGGAGTGAGTGAGATGGGGAGCAGGTGGCTGAGTGAGGGAGACGGGGGAGTGAGGGAGACAGGGAGAGAGCTGGGAAGTGAGGGAGACGGGGAGAGGGTGGGGGAGTGTGGGAGACGGGGAGAGGGTGGGGGAGCGTGGAGACGGGGAGAGAGCGGGGGGAGCGTCAGAGATGGGGAAGAGGTGGGGGGAGACTGTAATGGGGAGCAGGTGGGGGAGTTAATGAGATGGGGAACGGGTGGGGGAGTGAGTGAGACGGGGGAGTGAGGGAGACAGAGAGAGAGCTGGGGAGTGAGGGAGACGGGGAGAGGGCTGGGGGAGCGTGGGGAGACAGGAAGAGAGCTGGTTGAACGTCAGAGACGGGGAGAGGTTGGGGGAGAGAGTGAGATGGGGAGAGGGTGGGGGAGTGAATGAGATGGGGAGAGGGTGGGGGAGTGAATAGATGGGGAGCGGGTGGGGGTGTGAGGGAGACGGGGGAGTGAGGAGACGGGGAGAGAGCTGGGGAAGTGAGGGAGACGGGGAGAGGGCTGGGGGTGAGGGAGACGGGGAGAGTGCCTGGGGGAGTGAGGGGACGGGGAGAGGTGGGGGAGCGTGGGAGACGGGGAGGGTGGGGGAGCATGGGAGACAGGGAGAGAGCTGGTTGAACGTCAGAGACGGGGAAGGGTGGGGAGAGAGTGAGACGGAGAGGGTGGGGGAGAGTGAGATGGGGAGACGGTGGGGGAGTGAATGAGATGGGAGAGGGTGGGGGAGTGAATGAGATGGGGAGAGGGTGGGGGAGTGAATGAGATGGGAGCGGGTAGGGGGAGTGAGGGAGACGGGGAGCGGGTGGGAGAGTGAGTGAGATGGGGAGCAGGTGGGGGAGAGAAGGGGACGGGGAGAGAATGGGTGATGCGACCATACTGCGATCTTCAATCCATCTCATGATGACTCCCTCTCTGTTTAACATGTTTCCCTGTCTAGGCATTGGTGTTCCCAGGAACGGATATCCAACAGGCTACCAGAACGGATTCCGGGATGGTGAGTCAATCTCAGGAACTGCAGTGGGTTATCGGAGGGTACGTTCAAGACACCTGAAAGGAATGGAGAGGGAGGGACTGTGAGGGAGAGAGTGTGTCAGACAGGGAGGGAGACAGCCAGGGGCAAGGAGAGGAAGACTGGATATCTAACACAAATCCTGGAAAAACTAACGACAGAATTCCTCATTGTTCCATAGGGCAAGTGGGCCAGCAAGTGGCGTTCCGCGGGAAACAGGGAAAAGCCCCAGGTAAATCCCAAAGCTCTATAATATACACAGGGGCTACTATTCTCTATCATATACACAGGGACTGCTATTCTCCATAATATACACAGGGACTGCTATTCTCTATGATATTCACAGGGACTGCTATTCTCTATGATATACACAGGGACTGCTATTCTCCATGATATACACAGGGACTGCTATTCTCCATAATATACACAGGGACTGCTGTTCTCCATAATATACACAGGGACTGCTGTTCTCCATAATATACACAGGGACTGCTGTTCTCTATAATATACACAGGGACTGCTGTTCTCTATAATATACACAGGGACTGCTGTTCTCTATAATATACACAGGGACTGCTGTTCTCTATAATATACACAGGGACTGCTGTTCTCTATAATATACACAGGGACTGCTGTTCTCTATAATATACACAGGGACTGCTGTTCTCTATAATATGCACAGGGACTGCTGTTCTCTATAATATGCACAGGACTGCTGTTCTATAATATACACAGGGACTGCTGTTCTCTATAATATACACAGGGACTGCTGTTCTCTATAATATACTTTCACAGGGACTGCTGTTCTCTATAATATACACAGGGACTGCTGTTCTCTATAATATACACAGGGACTGCTGTTCTCTATAATATACACAGGGACTGCTATTCTCTATAATATACACAGGGACTGCTATTCTCTATAATATACACAGGGACTGCTATTCTCTATAATATACACAGGGACTGCTATTCTCTATAATATACACAGGGACTGCTATTCTCTATAATATACACAGGGACTGCTGTTCTCTATAATATACACAGGGACTGCTGTTCTCTATAATATACACAGGGACTGCTGTTCTCTATAATATACACAGGGACTGCTGTTCTCTATAATATACACAGGGACTGCTGTTCTCTATAATATACACAGGGACTGCTATTCTCTATATATACACAGTGACTGCTATTCTCTATAATATTACACAGGGACTGCTGTTCTCTATAATATACACAGGGACTGCTGTTCTCTATAATATCACAGGACTGCTGTTCTCTATAATATACACAGGACTGCTGTTCCCTATAATATACACAGGGACTGCTGTTCTCTATAATATACACAGGGACTGCTGTTCTCTATATTACACAGGGACTGCTTTCTCTATAATATACACAGGGACTGCTGTTCTCTATAATATACACAGGGACTGCTGTTCCTATAATATACACAGGGTGCTTTTCTATATATACACAGGGACTGCTATTCTCTATAATCACAGGGACTGCTATTCTCTATAATATACACAGGGCTGCTATTCTCATAATATACACAGGGACTGCTATTCTCTATAATATACACAGGGACTGCTGTTCTCTATAATATACACAGGGACTGCTGTTCTCTATAATATACACAGGGACTGCTGTTCTCTATAATATACACAGGGACTGCTGTTCTCTATAATATACACAGGCTGCTGTTCCTATAATTCACAGGATGCTGTTCCTATAATATACACAGGGACTGCTTTCTCTATAATATACACAGGGACTGCTTTTTTGGGTTTCTCTATATATACACAGGACTGCTATTCTCTATAATATACACAGGGACTGCTGTTCTCTATAATATACACAGGGACTGCTGTTCTCTATAATATACACAGGGACTGCTGTTCTCTATAATATACACAGGGACTGCTATTCTCTATAATATACACAGGGACTGCTGTTCTCTATAATATACACAGGGACTGCTATTCTCTATAATATACACAGGGACTGCTATTCTCTATAATATACACAGGGACTGCTTTCTCTATAATATACACAGGGACTGCTGTTCTCTATAATATACACAGGGACTGCTATTCTCTATAATATACACAGGGACTGCTATTCTCTATAATATACACAGGGACTGCTATTCTCTATAATATACACAGGGACTGCTGTTCTCTATAATATACACAGGGACTGCTGTTCTCTATAATATACACAGGGACTGCTGTTCTCTATAATATACACAGGGACTGCTGTTCTCTATAATATACACAGGGACTGCTGTTCTCTATAATATACACAGGGACTGCTGTTCTCTATAATATACACAGGGACTGCTGTTCTCTATAATATACACAGGGACTGCTGTTCTCTATAATATACACAGGGACTGCTGTTCTCTATAATATACACAGGGACTGCTGTTCTCTATAATATACACAGGGACTGCTGTTCTCTATAATATACACAGGGACTGCTGTTCTCTATAATATACACAGGGACTGCTGTTCTCTATAATATACACAGGGACTGCTGTTCTCTATAATATACACAGGGACTGCTGTTCTCTATAATATACACAGGGACTGCTGTTCTCTATAATATACACAGGGACTGCTGTTCTCTATAATATGCACAGGGACTGCTGTTCTCTATAATATACACAGGGACTGCTGTTCTCTATAATATACACAGGGACTGCTGTTCTCTATAATATACACAGGGACTGCTGTTCTCTATAATATACACAGGGACTGCTGTTCTCTATAATATACACAGGGACTGCTATTCTCTATAATATACACATGGACTGCTGTCCTCTATAATATAGTAAGAATATAGCAACACCAATTTTAAATCCAACCAAATTATTTGATAGTAAATTTGCGAGCTTTCGACACTCTGTGTCTTCGTCAGGCAAATGCAGTGTTCTGGTCTGCAATAGCACACATATCAACACAGGGATATGTGTGCTATTGCAGACCAGAACACTGCATTTGCCTGACGAAGACACAGAATGTCGAAAGCTCACAAATTTACTATGAAATAAATCGGTTGGATTTAAAATTGGTGTTGCTAGATTCTTACTGAGTTCTTACTATCCCAGTCCAATGCCGGCATCTCTATATCATGACTCTATAATACACACAGAGGCTGTGATTCTGGATATGATACAGAGTTTTGCCTTCATTAGTAACTCCCAGTTCTGCTGTTACATGTATCTCACACTCAATGTCTCCTGTTCTAGGTTACACTAATGGGGTGGGCGGTTTGACACCAGCTGTACAGCCAGTCTATGCAAATGGATATCGTAACGGTTACGGGAATGGATATGGAGCTCCTTACGCCATTGGTATTATCAGTGTTACCCTTTGTATTTTCATACACTCCTGTATCTGGGGAGGTCTCTCTAACCCCCTCTCTCTCTCACACACTCCTGTATCTGGGGAGGTCTCTCTAACCCTCTCTCTCTCACACACACACACTCCTGTATCTGGGGAGGTCTCTCTAACCCTCTCTCTCTCTCACACACTCCTGTATCTGGGGAGGTCTCTCTAACCCTCTCTCTCTCACACACACACTCCTGTATCTGGGGAGGTCTCTCTAACCCTCTCTCTCACACACACTCCTGTATCTGGGGAGGTCTCTCTAACCCTCTCTCTCTCACACACACTCCTGTATCTGGGGAGGTCTCTCTAACCCTCTCTCTCTCACACACACTCCTGTATCTGGGGAGGTCTCTCTAACCCTCTCTCTCTCACACACACTCCTGTATCTGGGGAGGTCTCTCTAACCCTCTCTCTCACACACACTCCTGTATCTGGGGAGGTCTCTCTACCCTCTCTCTCTCTCACACACACTCCTGTATCTGGGGAGGTCTCTCTAACCCCCTCTCTCTCTCACACACACACTCCTGTATCTGGGGAGGTCTCTCTAACCCTCTCTCTCTCACACAACACTCCTGTATCTGGGGAGGTCTCTCTAACCCTCTCTCTCACACACACACTCTGTATCTGGGGAGTCTCTCTAACCCTCTCTCTCTCACACACACACTCCTGTATCGGGGGTCTCTCTAACCCTCTCTCTCTCACACACACTCCTGTATCTGGGAGTCTCTCAACCCTCTCTCTCTCACACACACACATCCTGTATCTGGGGAGGTCTCTCTAACCCTCTCTCTCTCTCACACACACTCCTGTATCTGGGGAGGTCTCTCTAACCCTCTCTCTCTCACACACACACTCCTGTATCTGGGGAGGTCTCTCTAACCCTCTCTCTCTCACACACACACTCCTGTATCTGGGGAGGTCTCTCTAACCCTCTCTCTCTCTCCACACACACTCCTGTATCTGGGGAGGTCTCTCTAACCCTCTCTCTCTCACACACACTCCTGTATCTGGGGAGGTCTCTCTAACCCTCTCTCTCTCTCACACACACTCCTGTATCTGGGGAGGTCTCTCTAACCCTCTCTCTCTCACACACACACTCCTGTATCTGGGGAGGTCTCTCTAACCCTCTCTCTCTCTCACACACACTCCTGTATCTGGGGAGGTCTCTCTAACCCTCTCTCTCTCTCACACACACTCCTGTATCTGGGGAGGTCTCTCTAACCCTCTCTCTCTCTCTCACACACACTCCTGTATCTGGGGAGGTCTCTCTAACCCTCTCTCTCTCTCACACACACACTCCTGTATCTGGGGAGGTCTCTCTAACCCTCTCTCTCTCTCACACACACACACTCCTGTATCTGGGGAGGTCTCTCTAACCCTCTCTCTCACACACACACACTCCTGTATCTGGGGAGGTCTCTCTAACCCTCTCTCTCTCACACACACACTCCTGTATCTGGGGAGGTCTCTCTAACCCTCTCTCTCTCACAACACACTCCTGTATCTGGGGAGGTCTCTCTAACCTCTCTCTCACACACACTCCTGTATCTGGGGAGGTCTCTCTAACCCTCTCTCTCTCTCACACACTCCTGTATCTGGGGAGGTCTCTCTAACCCTCTCTCTCTACATAACACTCCTGTATCTGGGGAGTCTCTCTAACCCTCTCTCTCACCACACACTCCTGTATCTGGGGAGGTCCTCTAACCTCTCTCTCTCACACACTCCTGTATCTGGGGAGGTCTCTCTAACCCTCTCTCTCTCACCTCTCTCTCACACACACACTCCTGTATCTGGGAGGTCTCTCTAACCTCTCTCTCACACACACTCCTGTTCTCTCTCTCTCTCTCATACCTCCTGTATCTGGGGAGGTCTCTCTAACCCTCTCTCTCACACACACTCCTGTATCTGGGGAGGTCTCTCTAACCCTCTCTCTCTCACACACACACTCCTGTATCTGGGGAGGTCTCTCTAACCCTCTCTCTCTCACACACACTCCTGTATCTGGGGAGGTCTCTCTAACCCTCTCTCTCTCATACACTCCTGTATCTGGGGAGGTCTCTCTAACCCTCTCTCTCACACACACACTCCTGTATCTGGGGAGGTCTCTCTAACCCTCTCTCTCTCACACACTCCTGTATCTGGGGAGGTCTCTCTAACCCTCTCTCTCTCACACACTCCTGTATCTGGAGGTCTCTCTAACCCTCTCTCTCTCACACACACTCCTGTATCTGGGAGGTCTCTCTAACCTCTCTCTCTCTCACACACACTCCTGTATCTGGGGAGGTCTCTCTAACCCTCTCTCTCTCACACACACTCCTGTATCTGGGGAGGTCTCTCTAACCCTCTCTCTCTCTCACACACACACTCCTGTATCTGGGGAGGTCTCTCTAACCCTCTCTCTCATACACACACACTCCTGTATCTGGGGAGGTCTCTCTAACCCTCTCTCTCTCACACACTCCTGTATCTGGGGAGGTCTCTCTAACCCTCTCTCTCTCTCACACACACTCCTGATCTGGGAGGTCTCTCTCTCTCTCTCTCACACACACTCCTGTATCTGGGGAGGTCTCTCTAACCCTCTCTCTCTCACACCACACTCCTGTATCTGGGGAGGTCTCTCTAACCCTCTCTCTCACACACACACACTCCTGTATCTGGGGAGGTCTCTCTAACCCTCTCTCTCTCACACACACTCCTGTATCTGGGGAGGTCTCTCTAACCCTCTCTCTCACACACACACACTCCTGTATCTGGGGAGGTCTCTCTAACCCTCTCTCTCTCTACACACACACTCCTGTATCTGGGGAGGTCTCTCTAACCCTCTCTCTCTCTCACACACACTCCTGTATCTGGGGAGGTCTCTCTAACCCTCTCTCTCTCTCTCACACACACTCCTGTATCTGGGGAGGTCTCTCTAACCCTCTCTCTCTCTCTCACACACACTCCTGTATCTGGGGAGGTCTCTCTAACCCTCTCTCTCATACACACACACTCCTGTATCTGGGGAGGTCTCTCTAACCCTCTCTCTCTCACACACTCCTGTATCTGGGGAGGTCTCTCTAACCCTCTCTCTCTCACACACACACACTCCTGTATCTGGGGAGGTCTCTCTAACCCTCTCTCTCTCACACACACACATCCTGTATCTGGGAGGTCTCCTAACCCTCTCTCTCCACCACACACACTCCTGTATCTGGGGAGGTCTCTCTAACCCCTCTCTCTCTCTCACACACACTCCTGTATCTGGGGAGGTCTCTCTAACCCTCTCTCTCACACACACACACTCCTGTATCTGGGAGGTCTCTCTAACCCTCTCTCTCTCACACACACACACTCCTGTATCTGGGGAGGTCTCTCTAACCCTCCTCTCTCACCCACACACTCCTGTATCTGGGGAGGTCTCTCTAACTCTCTCTCTCTCACACACACTCCTGTATCTGGGGAGGTCTCTCTAACCCTCTCTCTCTCACACACACACACTCCTGTATCTGGGGAGGTCTCTCTAACCCTCTCTCTCTCATTCACACACACACTCCTGTATCTGGGGAGGTCTCTCTAATCCTCTCTCTCACACACACTCCTGTATCTGGGGAGGTCTCTCTAACCCTCTCTCTCACACACACTCCTGTATCTGGGGAGGTCTCTCTAACCCTCTCTCTCTCTCTCACACACACTCCTGTATCTGGGGAGGTCTCTCTAACTCTCTCTCTCTCACACACACACACTCCTGTATCTGGGGAGGTCTCTCTAACACACACACACACACACACACACACACAGGGTAGGGTGTTTAGTGTCTGTAGATCCAGCTTGTCCCCGGTCTCTCTTTTCAACCCTAGGCTATGGTGGAAATGGACGTTTAATGAATGGTGAGTAATTCATTTAAATATAATTTCAAAATTTCACTCTGTCTGGATGGGTATGGTGGCACACTGTTTAGCATTGCTGACTCACAAATTCAGGGAGCCGGAATTGATTCCCGGCTTGGTCACTGTCTGTGAGGAGTCTGTACATTCTCCCCACGTCTGCACGGGTTTCCACCGGGTGCCCCAGTTTCCTCAAACAGTCCAAAGATGTGTAGGTTAGGATGGATTGGCCGTGCTAAATTGTCCCTTAATGTCCAAAGATGTGAGGTTAGGGGGGATTGTCCGTGCTAAATTGTCCCTAGTGTCCAAAGATGGTAGGTTAGGGTTGGATTTGCCGTGCTAAATGTCACTAGTGTCCAAAGAGGTAGTTAGGGTGGATTGACGTGCTAAATTGTCCTTAGGTCCCAAAGATGTGTAGGTTCGGTGGATTGGCAGTGCTAAATTGCCGCTTATTGTCCCAAAGATGTGCAGGTAGGGTGGATTGGACCGTGATAAATTGTCCCTTAGTGTACAAAGATAGAACATTAGAACAAACGCACAGAAAGCACTTCTGCCTTCGAGGTTGTG
>JAGIQG010000169.1:31356-63638 GCA_024679065.1 Sphyrna mokarran
ACTCAATCATACAGATCATTTATCATGTGCAGGTTAGGGTGGATTGGCCGTGCTAAATTGCCGCTTAGTGTCCAAAGATGTGCAGGTTAGGGTGGATTGGCCGTGCTAAATTGTCCCTTAGTGTCCAAAGATGTGCAGGTTAGGGTGGATTGGCCATGCTAAATTGTCCCTTAGTGTCCAAAGATGTGCAGGTTAGGGTGGATTGGCCGTGCTAAATTATCCCTCAGTGTCCAAATATGTGCAGGTTAGGGTGGATTGGCCGTGCTAAATTGCTGCTTAGTGTCAGCAGGATTCGCTGGGGTAAATGTATGGGTGATCCAAATAGGCCCTGGGTGGGATACAGTCTTGATAGGCCAAATGGCTTCCTTCTGCCCTGTAGGGATTCTATGATTCTCTCTCCCTCTGTATGTTCCTCTGTCTCACTCACACTCTTTCTTGCTGCCCTAGGAGCTGGGATACAAACAGGAGCTGGTGGGAAAGTTCCGACAGGTAAGACTATCTCCCTGGGGTGGAGCGGGGAATAGTCTGTCTCTTTCCCCCCTCCCCTCCTTTGAACCTATGGAATGCTTCCATCATCTGAAACCCCTTGATCAGACCCCTTCCCTTCAATCCCCAGGATTGACAGGTATTAATAAGGTTGAAAGAGTACAGAGAAGGTTCACAAGGATGTTGCTGGGACTTGAGAAGCTGAGTTACAGAGAGAGAGAGATTGAATAGGTTAGACTTTATTCCCTGGAGAATGAGGGGAGATTTGATAGAGGTGCATAAGGTGAGATTGGTATAGAACATAGAACATAGAACATTACAGCACAGAACCTTCGGCCTTCGATGTTGCGCCGACCAATATAAAAAGCAATGCCCCTCCAAACTAAACCATTCCCTTCTCTTCCACATACTTATCAACTAACCTCTTAAACGCCACCAAACTTGGCGCATCTACAACTGCTGCAGGCAGGGCACTCCACTCCCGAACCACCCTTTGGGTATAGAGAGAGTGAATGCCAGCAGGATTCTTCCGCTGAGGCTAAGGAAGATAAAACTAGAGGACATGAGTGAAGGGGGACAAGTTTAAAGGGAATATTAGGGGGGAGGGGGCTTCTTCACGCAGAGTGGTGGGAGTGTGGAATGAGCTGCCGGATAAAGTGGTAAATGTTGGCTTTTAACATTGAAGAAAATCTTTGACGGGTTCATGGATGAGAGGGGTGTGGAGGGATATGGTCCAGGGGCAGGGCAGGGGTATTAGGCAGAAAAATGATGCAGCACAGACAAGGAGAGCCAAAAGTCCTGTTTCTGAGCTGTAATTTTCCTATGGTTTATGGGTCTATGGTTTGTGTTGCTCAGGATGTGTCTCGAACACAGCGAGGTCAATCTTCTAGAGGTGGAGGCGACGTCCCAGTGGGAACTCGGCGAATGTTCTGGGGGACCCGGTTCAAATCCCTACACGGCAGATGGTGGAATTTGAATTCAATAAAAAATATCTAGGATTAAGAATCTCCTGATGACCCACTGTTGGGGAAAACCCATCTGGTTCCCTTTAGGGAAGGAAATCTACCATTCTTACCCCGGTCTGGCATACATGTGACCCACAGCGATGTGGGTGACTCTCAGCTTCCCCTCCAAGTGCAACTTGGGATAGGGAATAAATCCTGGCCCAGCCCAGCAATGCCCGATGTCCCAGGGATGAATAAAAAAAAGTCTCCCCCACCTTCCTCCCACCTGAGAGTGTGCTGGGTCTAATGTCTCCTCTTGTCAATCCCAGGTTACGGTGGTGTGGCTGGAGTGACCAATGGTGAGTTGTTTACACCGCACTGTGCACTCTCTCACTGCCTCTGCCTCGCTCTCGCTGTCTCTCTCTCTCTCATTCCATCTCTCACTCTCTCTCTGTCTCACTCTCTTGCCATTGCTGTCTCTCTCTCTCTCGCCTTCTCTTCCTCTGTCTCACCGTCTCTCTCTCTCTCTTTCTCTCTGTTTTTCTCTCTCTCTCTCTCTCCATCTCGCTCTCTCTCACACACTCTCTCTTTCTTCCCTAGGAGCAGGCTTACAGCCAGGAAATGGTGGGAAAGCTCTGGGACCTGCAGGTAAGGCTCCCTCCCTCCCTCTCTGAATTGGACCTCATTGAGCATTTACCCCCTTTGCTCCACCCATGCTTCACTGTCCCTTCAGAAGAGGCTGACATATTTCCGAGTGGGGATGGTGTGTGAGGGTCTCGGAGGGAGGAACTTGCAGGCGGTGGGTGTTCCCCATGTATCTGCTGACCTCACCCCTCCCTTGTCCTTCTAGGTGGGGGGGTTTGGAAGGTGCTGTGGAAGGAGCCTCGGCAAATCGCTGTGGGGCATCTTGTAGACGGTACACACTACTGCTGTGTCGGTGATGGAGGGAGTGACTGTCGAAGGTGGGGGTTAGTGTGTCGATCGAGCGGGGCGGGGGGGGGGAGGTGCTGCTTTGCCCCGGATGGGGTGGAGCTTCTCGAGTGTCGTTGGGAGCCGCACCCATCCAGGCGAGCGGAGAGAGTATCCCATCACACTCTTGACTTGCGTCCTTGTAGATGGTGGGACAGACTGGGCGGGGAGAGGGAGGTGAGTTACTCTCCGCAGGATCCCCAGTCTCTGACCCACTCTGGGGGAGACACAGGGTTTATCTGGCTGGGTCCCCGTTCAGTTTCTGCTCAATGGGAACGCCCACGATGTTGAACATCATTGAACATCAAGAGAGGAGATGGTTAAATTCTCTCTAACTGGTTGGGTCCCAGTTCAGGAGAGTTACAGAACAGAGAGATCTCGGGGGTACAGGTTCATAGCTCCTTGTGGACAGAGCGGTGAAGAAGGCATTCGGCAATGCTTGGTTTCATCGGTCAGAACATTGAATACAGGAGTCGGGAACGTCTTGTTGAAGTTCTACAAGACATTGATAAGGCCCACACTTGGAAATACTGTGTACAGTTCCGGTCACCCGATTATAGAAAGGATATTATTAAACTAGAAAGAGTGCGGAAGAGATTTACTCGGATGCTACAAGGGACTTGACCGATTGAGGAGAGGCTGGGATAGACTGGGACTTTTTTCTCTGGAGGGTGATCTTATAGAGGTCTATAAAATAATGAGGGGGCACAGATCAGTGAGAGAGTCAATATCTTTTCCCCCAAAGGTAGGAGAAAACAGAACATTACAGTGCAATACAGGCCTTTCGGCCCTCGATGTTGCACCGACCTGTGAAACCAATCTAAATCTAACCTACACTATTCCAACGTCATCTATATGTTCATCCAATGACCATTTAAATGTCCTTAATGTTGGCGCGTTCACTGCTAACTGCTAAAACCCTGAGTGTATCGGAGAGGCAGCTGGATACAGCACTCGGAGAGAATGGGATCAGAGATTATGGGGAGGTGGGAAAGCAGGATTAGACTGTTGGGTTGGATGATGGTGGTGAATGGGGGGTAGCGGGCCGAATGCCTTTCTCTTCCTGCTCCTATCCTCTGTGTGTGTGTGTGTGCGTGCGTGTGTGTGTGTATACGTTCCCCAGGCTGCTGGAGCTGAGATCTCAGGAGCTGTGTTCCCCAGTTGGGGTGATGAGGTCTCTCTATAATACAGAGACTTCCAGTCGCTCACCTCTCAATCACATCGCAGCGCTAGCATGGTGCCGGAGACCCTCCCCCCGCTTCCAGGATGGTATTCACGCCCCCACCCCCCCATTCCTGCTCCTTCTGGGGGGTGGGGCGGTGGGGGTTAGGGAATCCAGAATGTGGGGGTCCCAATTGATAAAACCCTCTCCCCCCCCCTCCTCACCCCCAAAGGCTGTGCAGGGTCTAACGTCTCTTCTGTCAATCCCAGGTTACGGTGGAGCAGCCGGACTGATTAATGGTGAGTCCCTTAAATCACGCTGTGCACTTTCTCTCTCTCCGTCTCTCTCTCTCTCCGCTTTCTGTCCCCCTCTCTTTTTTTCCCTATTCTCTCATTCCTCCCCTCTCTCTTCCCACTTTCTCTGTCCCCCCCACTCTCTCCTTTTCCCCCTCTCTGCTTTCCCTATTCTCTCGCTCCCTCACATCTCTCTCTCTCTCCCTCTCGCTCCCCCATCTCTCTCTCTCTCCTCTCGCTCCCCCACTCTCTCTCTCTCTCCTCTCTCTCTCGCTCCCCCACATCTCTCTCTCTCCCCTCGCTCCCTGCCTCATCTCTCTCTCTCTCTCTCTCCCTCTCGCTCCCCCACATCTCTCTCTCTCTCCCTCTCTCTCCCCTCATCTCTCTCTCCCTCTCGCTCCCCCACATCTCTCTCTCTCTCCCTCTCTCTCCCCCATCTCTCTCTCTCTCTCTCTCTCCTCCCCTCGTCCCCCCTCTCTCTCTCTCCCCCACATCTCTCTCTCTCTCTCTCTCTCTCGCTCCCTCACATCTCCCTCTCTCTCTCTCCTCTCTCTCGCTCCCTCTCACATCTCTCTCTCTCTCTCTCTCTCTCTCGCTCCCTCACATCTCTCTCTCTCTCTCTCCCTCTCCTCCCGTCACATCTCTCTCTCTCTCTCCCTCTCTCTCCATCTCTCTCTCTCTCTCCCTCTCTCTCCCTCTCACCTCTCTCTCTCCTCTCTCTCTCTCCCCTCTCTCTCTCTCTCTCCTCCCTCTCTCTCTCGCCGCCCCCACATCTCTCTCTCTCTCCTCTCTCTCTCTCTCTCTCTGCTCCCCCACATCTCTCTCCCCTCTCACTCGCTCTCCTCTCTCTCACATCTCTCTCTCTCTCCTCTCACTCGCCACCACCCCCACATCTTCTCTCTCTCTCTCTCTCGCTCCCTCCACATCTCTCTTTCCCTCTCACTCTCGCCGCCCCCCACATCTCTCTCTCTCTCTCTCCTCCTCCCCCACATCTCTCTCTCCCTCTCACCTCGCCGACCCCCAACATCTCTCTCTCTCTCCCTCTCGCTCCCCCACATCTCTCTCTCTGCTCTCCCTCTCGCTCCCCCCACATCTCTCTCTCTCTCTCCTCCCCCACATCTCTCTCTCTCTCCCTCTCGCTCCCCCTCTCTCTCTCTCTCTCCCTCTCTCTCTCTCTCCCTCTCGCTCTCTCTCTCTCTCTCTCTCTCCTCTCTCTCCCCTCCCCTCTCTCTCTCTCTCTCATCTCTCTCTCTCAATCTCTCTCTCTCTCCCTCTCGCTCCCCCCATCTCTCTCTCTCTCTCCCTCCCCCCATCTCTCTCTCTCTCTCTCCTCTCTCTCTCTCTGTCTCTCTCTCCTCTCTCTCTCTCTCTTCCCTCTCACTCGCCGCCCCCCCTCTCTCTTCTCCCCTTTTTTTTCCCCTATTCTCTTGCTCCTCTGCCTCTCTCTCTCTCTTTCTCCTTTAGTGTAACGCAAACAGGCGCTTGAGTGTGGGAGACTAGGGGATTTTGACAGTAACTTCATTGCAGTGTTAATGTAAGCCTACTTGTGACTAATAATTTAACTTTAACTTAACTTTCTCTCTCTCTGTCTGTCTCTACCTCGCACTAAGTTGATCTTTCTCTACACCCTAGCTATGGAAGTAACACTGTATTCTGCACCCTCTCCTTTCCTTCTCTATGAATGGTATGTTTGTCGGTACAGTGTGTAACAAAGAATACTTTTCACTCCATCCCAATACATGTGACAACAATAAATCTAATAAAACTCTGTCTGTCTCTGTCTTTCACACACTCTTAAATTCCCCCTCTCTCTCTCTCTCACATTCTCCCTCCCTCTCTCACACTCTCCCTCTTGCTCTCTCTCTCACACTCTCCCTCTCTCCCTCTCTCCCTCTCTCTCACTCTCTCCCTCTCTCCCACTCTCCCACTCTCTCCACTCTCCCACTCTCCCCTCTCCCACTCTCCCCTCCACTCTCCCCCTCTCTCTCACTCTCACTCTCCCCCTCTCTCTCACTCTCATCTCCCCTCTCTCTCACTCCACTCTCACACTCCCCCCCTCCCTCTCTCTCAACTCCCCCTCCCTCTCTCACACTCTCCCCTCCCTCCTCTCACACTCTCCCTCCCTCTCTCTCCACACATCTCCCTCCTCTCCTCACACTCTCACTCTCCCTCCCTCTCTCCTCACACACTCTCCTCCCGCTCCCCTCCCTCTCTCACATTCTCTCTCCACTCTCCCTCCTCTCTCTCACACCTCGTCCTTCCCTCCCCCCTCTCTCACCTCTCTCACACTCTCCCTCCCTCTCTCTCACACACTCTCCTTCCCTCTCCCCTCCCTCTCTCACATTCTCTCTCACACTCTCCCTCCCTCTCTCTCACACACTCTCCTTCCCTCCCCCCCCTCTCTCACACCCACACTCTCCCTCCCCCCTCTCGCTCTCCCTCCCTCTCTCACACTCTCCCCCCTCTCTCTTTCTCCCCTCCCTCGCTCACACTCTCCCCTCCCTCTCTCACACTCTCACTCTCCCCCCCTCTCTCACACTCTCCCCTCTCTCTCACACTCACTCTCACACACTCTCCCCTCCCTCGCTCACACTCTCCCCTCCCTCCTCTCTCTCCTCACTCTCCCCTCCTCTCTCTACACTCTCCCTCCCTCTCCAGCTCTCTCTTCTCTCACACTCTCCCCTCTCTCACACTCTCCCCTCCTCGCTCACACTCTCCCCTCCCTCGCTCACACTCTCCCCTCCCTCTCTCACACTCTCCCCTCCCTCTCTCTCACTCTCCCCTCTCTCCTCTCCCTCTCTCCTCTCTCCCACTCTCCCTCCTCTCTCTCACATTCTCTCTCACACTCTCCTCCCTCTCTCTCACACACTCTCCCTCCTCTCTCTCTCACACTCTCTCTCTCTCTCTCTCTCACACTCTCCCTCCCTCTCTCTCTCTCCCTCTCTCTCTCTCTCCTCCTCTCTCACTCTCCCCTCCCTCTCTCTCTCACACTCTCCCCTCCCTCTCTCTCTCACACTCTCCCCTCCCTCTCACTCTCACCTCCTCCCCTCCCTCTCTCCTCACACTCTCCCCTCCCTCTCTCTCTCACACTCTCCCCTCCCTCCCCTCCCTCTCTGCCCTCCCTCTCTCTCTCACACTCTCCCCCTCCCTCTCTCTCTCACACTCCTCCCTCTCTTCCCTCACGACTCCCCCCCTCTCTCTCTCTCTCACCCTCCCCCCCCCCTCTCTCTCTCTCTCACACTCCCCCCCCCTCCTCTCTCTCTCCCTCCCCTCTCTCTCTCTCTCACACTCCCCCTCCCACTCTTCACCCTCTCCTCCCTCTCTCCACCCTCCCTCCTCTCCTCACACTCTCCCTGCCTCTCGGTCCCACACTCTCTCCTCTCCCCTCCCTCTCTCCCTCCCCCGTCCCTCTCTCCACACTCTCTCCCTCCCTCTTTTACTCTCTCCCCCCCCACTCTCCACTCTCCTTCCCTCTCCCCTCCCTCGCTCACACTCTCCCCCCCCTCTCCTCACACTCTCCTTCCCTCTCCCCTCCTCTCTCCCCTCTCTCTCACACTCTCCCTCCCTCTCCCTCACTCTCCCCTCCCTTCTCTCACACTCTCCCTCCCTCTCTCTCACCCTCTCCCCTCCCTCTCTCCACACTCTCCCTCCTCTCCTCACTCTCCTCTCCCCTCCCTCTCTCACACTCTCCCTCCCTCTCTCCTCACACTCTCCCCTCCCTCTCTCTCACACTCTCCCCTCCCCTCTCTCACACTCCCCCTCCCTCTCTCTCACACTCTCCCCTCCCTCTCTCTCACACTCTCCCTCCCTCTCTCTCTCACACTCTCTCCCTCCCTCTCTCACACTCTCCCCTCCCTCTCTCTCTCACACTCTCCCTCCCTCTCTCTCTCCCCTCTCTCTCTTCACACACTCTCCCTCTCTCTCTCTCACACTCTCCCTCCCTCTCCTCCTCACCTCTCCACACTCTCCCTCTCTCTCTCTCACACACTCTCCTTCCCTCTCTCCCTCTCCTCACACTCCTCCCTCTCTCTCTCTCACACACTCTCCTTCCCTCTGCCCTCTCTCTCACACTCTCCCTCTCCTCTCTCCTCTCTCCACTCTCCCCTCCCTCTCTCACACTCTCCCCTCTCTCTCTCACACTCTCCCCTCCCTCCCTCTCTCACACTCTCCCCTCCCTCCCTCTCTCACACTCTCCCCCTCCCCTCCCTCCTCTCTCACCCTCCCTCCCTCCCTCACACCCCTCCCTCCCTCTCCCCCTCTCCCCCCCCCCCCCCACACCCCCCTCCCTCCCTCTCTCACTCTCTCCCTCCCTCCCTCTCACACTCTCTCCCTCCCCTCTCACACTCTCCTTCCTCTCCCCCCTCTCCACACCCTCCTCTCTCTCTCTCACACTCTCCTTCCCTCCTGCCCTCCCTCTCTCACCTCTCCCTCCCTCTCTCTCTCTCACACTCTCCCCTCCTCTCCCAATCCCCTCCCTCTCCCTCCCTCTCCCCTCCCTCTCCCACCTCCCTCTCCCTCCACACCTCTCTCTCTCCCCTCCCTCTCTCCCACACTTCTCCCTCCCTCCCCTCTCTCTCACTCTCCCCCTCCCTCCCTCTCTCACACTCTCCCCTCCCCTCCCTCTCTCACACTCTCCCCTCCCTCTCTCTCCCCCCCCCCCCCCCCCCCCTCCCCCCTCTCTCTCACACTCTCCCCTCCCTCCCTCTCTCTCCCTCCCCTCTCCCTCTCCCCTCCCTCCCTCTCTCTCCTCTCCCTCCCTCTCCCCTCTCTCTCTCTCCCCTCCCTCCCTCCCTCTCACCTCTCCTCCTCTCCCACTCTCCCTCCCTCCCTCCCTCCCCTCTCTCTCCCTCTCCTCCTCTCCCCTCCCTCTCTCTCCACTCTCCCTTCCTCTCTCCACTCCCTCCCTCTCTCTCCCCCCTCCCTCCCACTCTCCCTCCCTCCCCTCCTCAACTCTCACCCCTCCCTCCCTCCTCTCCCCTCCCTCCCTCCCTCCCCTCTCCCCTCCCCCTCCTCTCTCTCCCCTCCCTCCCTCTCTCACACTCTCCCTCCCTCCCTCTCTCCACTCTCCCCTCCCTCCCTCCATCACACTCTCGTCCCCTCCCTCCCCCCCCTCCCCCCCTCCCTCTCTCACACTCTCCCCTCCCTCCCCTCTCACACCCTCCCCTCCTCACTCTCTCACACTCTCCCCTCCCGCCCTCTCTCACACTCTCCCTCCTTCTCTCTCACACTCTCCCCTCCCTCTCTCTCACACTCTCCCCTCCCTCCCTCTCTCACACTCTCCCCTCCCTCTCCCCTCTCTCTCTCTCGTACTCTCCCTCGCGCTCCCGCTCCCTCTCTCACTCTCTTCTTCCCTGTCTCGTGCTCTCCCTCCATCTCACACTCTTTCTCTCTCTGCCCTAGGAGCGGGTTTACAACCAGCAGCTGGTGGGAAAGGCCTCGCGCCTGCAGGTAAAACTCTTTCCCTTCCTGAATTCTGTCTCACTATTTGCTGTGATCCTTCTGGGACTTCTCAGAGAGGATGGGGAAGGGAAACAAGATCTATCACACTGGAATCATTGTGTGATGAACAGCAGGAAGGAGGGCATCCAGTCCCTCAAACACATTTGATATGGAAGCTATTGAGAGACTGCAGAGGAGATTTACAAGGATGTTGCCTGGATTGGGGGGGCAGGCCTTATGAGGATAGGTTGAGAGAGCTCGGTCTCTTCTCCCTGGAGAGACGAAGGTTGAGAGGCGACCTGATAGAGGTTTATAAGATGGTGACAGGTAAAATAGAGTGGATTTTCAGAGGCTATTTCCCAGGTCTGAAATGGTCGCTACGAGGAGATACAGGTTTAAGGTGCTGGGGAGCAAGTAAGAGGAAACGTCAGGGCTAAGTTTTTCACTCAGAGGGTGGTGGGTGAGTGGAATCGGCTGCTGTCGGTGGTGGTGGAGGCGAACTCGCTGGGGTCTTTTACGAGACTTCTGGATGAGTACATGTGATTTAATGGGATTGAGGGTTATAGATAGACCTGGTATGTAGAGATATGATCAGCGCAACTTGTGGGCCGAAGAGCCTGTTGTGTTGTGGTGTTCTATATTCTACATTCTAGTATCTTAGCTGGTCTGGCTCTTCATCCACAGGGATAGGCCCCTGGAACAAAATATCAGTGTCAGATCTAGGCCTCAATCCCAGTACTAGACCTGAGCACCGGACATAGGCCTCAATATTAGTTGATAAGTATATGGAAGAAAAGGGAATGGTTTAGTTTGGAGGGTCATTGCTTTTTATATTGGTCGGCGCAACATCGAAGGCCGAAGGGCCTGTTCTGTGTTGTAATGTTCTATGTTCTATACCGGAACTACCCATTGGCACTTCATCTCGTTCAAGCCTTTGGAATAGGCACGAAGTTCCTGAACCCATTCCCGATTGCCTGCATGGAGATAGGGGAGAGTGAGGGGGGGAGGGAGGGGGAATCGAGGGGATACGGGGAGAGTGGCGGGGGGGAGGGAGGGAGAATCGAGGGGATACGGGAGAGTGCAGGGGGGGAGGGAGGGAGAATTGAGGGGATACGGGGAGAGTGCGGGGGGGAGGGAGGGGGAATCGAGGGGATACGGGGAAGTGCGGGGGGGGAGGGAGGGGGAATCGAGGGGATACGGGGAGAGAGGGAGAATCGAGGGGATACGGGGAGAGTGCGGGGAGGGAGGGGGGAATCGAGGGGATACGGGGAGAGTGCGGGGGGGGGAGGGGGAATCGAGGGGATACGGGGAGAGTGCGGGGGGAGAGAGGGGGATCGAGGGGATACGGGGAGAGTGCGGGGGGAGGGGGGAGGGGGAATCGAGGGGATACGGGAGAAGGCGGGGGGGAGGGAGGGGGAATCGAGGGGACGGGGAGAGTGCGGGGGGGAGAGAGGGGGAGGGGGAATCGAGGGATACGGGGAGAGTGCGGGGGGGGAGGGGGGGAAATCGAGGGGATACGGGGAGAGTGCAGGGGGGGAGGGAGGGGGATCGAGGGGATACGGGGAGAGTGCGGGGGGGAGGAGGGGGAATCGAGGGATACGGGGAGATGCCGGGGGGGAGGGGGGGGAATCGAGGGGATACGGGGAGAGTGCGGGGGGGAGGGAGGGAGAATTGAGGGGAATACGGGGAGAGTGTGGGGGGGGGAGGAGGGGGAATCGAGGGGATACGGGAGAGTGCATGGGAGAGGGAGGGGGGAATCGAGGGGATACGGGGAGAGTGCGGGGGGAGGGGAGGGGGAATCGAGGGATACAGGAGAGTGCAGGGGGGATGGGGGGGGTATCGAGGGGATATGGGGAGAGTGCAGGGGGGAGGAGGGGGGAAATCGAGGGGATACGGGAAGTGGGGAGGGAGGGGGATCGGGGGATACGGGGAGAGTGCGGGGGGGAGGGGGGGGTATCGAGGGGATACGGGGAGAGTGCCGAGGGGAGGGAGGCTCGATCAGGGGGCGAGCAGTAGTCTACCTCCGTTGGAACCTCACTTTGAGCCTCGATGTTCTTCTTTCTGTCTCTATAGGTTATGGAGTTGGCCCAGTTCCAGGTGCAGTGGTCTACCCAGGAGCAGGAGCTTTCCCGGGAGTCCAACCAGCTGTCGGATATGGCAACGGTGAGCTCATGGCACTGTGGTTGGAGAGTGGGAGAGTGCAGAGTGTGTCGGGAGTGGCTATGTTGGCATTGCTTGGAGTCCATGTTCTGGCCTCGAGGGGAGAGGTTGGGGGAAGGGGTGAAAAGAGGCTGAGAGGGAGGGGGCTCCAAATAAGATTCAGACACATCACTGGGACTGGAGTCACGTGTAGGCCAGCAGACTTCCTTCCCTAAAGGACTCTCACTCATTTTATTACAGATGCCCCATAGAAAGCATCCTTTCTGGGTCGTATCACAGCTCGGTCTGGGCTCCTGCTCTGCCCCAAGACCCACAAGGAACTACAAAAGGCTGGTGAATGTAGCCCCCAATCCCATCACACAAACCCCATCCATCGACTCCGTCTACACTTCCCACTGCCTCGGGGAAAAGCAGCCGGTATAATTAAGGACCCCCCCCCCCCCAACACACACCACACACACACACACACACGACATTCTCCCTTCCACCTTCTTCCGTCGGGGAAAAAGATACAAAAGTCTCAGGTCACTTACCGACCGAACCAAAGATAGCTTCTTAGAATCATAGAATCCCCCACAGTGCAGAAAGAGGCCATTCGGCCCATCAATTCTGCATCGAACACAATGCCATCCAGGCCCTACCCCCATAACCCCATGCATTTACCCTCACTCGTCCCACTGACACTAAAGGACGATTTAGCACGGCCAATCCTCCCTAACTTACCCATCTTTGGACACTAAGGGACAATTTAACACGGCCAATCCTCCCTAACTTACACATCTTTGGACACTAAGGGATATTTTAACACGGCCAATCTTCCCTAACCTGCACATCTTTGGGCACTAAGGGACAATTTAGCACGGCCAATCCTCCCGAACCTGCACATCTTTGGACACTAAGGGACAATTTAACACGGCCAATCCTCCCTAACTTACACATCTTTGGACACTAAGGGATATTTTAACACGGCCAATCCTCCCTAACCTGCACATCTTTGGGCACTAAGGGACAATTTAGCACGGCCAATCCACCCTAACCTACACATCTTTGGACACTAAAGGACAATTTAACACGGCCAATCCACTCTACCTACACATCTTTGGACACTAAGGGACAATTTTGAATGGACCCTACCTCGTATTAAGTTGATCTTTCTCTACACCCCTCGCTGTGACTGTAACACTACATTCTGCACCTCTCCTTCCCTTCTCCCCTTGGTACTCTATGAACTATACAATACTCCAGATATAGTCTTACAATCGCCCTGTAGAATTGAAGTATAATCCCCCTACTATTGTAGTGGCACAGCGGGTTAGCAACTGCTGCCTCACAGCACCAGGGATCAGAGTTCTATTCCTGGGGTTTAGATCATTTTCTGTATGGAGTTTGCATGTTCTCCTCATGTCTACATGGGTTTCCTCCCGGTATTCCGGTTTCCTCCCACAGTCCGAACGAACTGCTCTTTAGGGTGCAATGTCCGTTCTAAATTCTCTCTCAGAGTAACCCGAACAGGCACCGAGTGTGGACGACCATGGGATTTTCACAGTAACTTCACTGCAGTGTTAATTAATGCTGACTTGTAACACTACTAAATAAATTTTAACTTTTAAACCCCCTCCTACCTCCATTTTCTCCGATACTCCAAAGATGTGTGGGATTGGCCACGCTCATTTGTCCGTTAGTGCCCAAAGATGTGTAGGTTAGGGTGGATTGGCCGTGCTAAATTGTCCCTTAGTGTCCAAAGATGTGTAGATTAGGGTGGATTGGCCGTGCTAAATTGTCCCTTAGTGTCCAAAGATGTGTAGGTTAGGGTGGATTGGCAGTGCTAAATTGTCCCTTAGTGCCCAAAGATGTGCAGGTAGGGTGGATTGGCCGTGCTAAATTGTCCTTAGTGTCCAAGATGTGTAGGTTAGGGTGGATTGGCCGTGCTAAATTGTCCCTTAGTGTCCAAAGATGTGTAGGTTAGGGTGGATTGGCCGTGCTAAATTGTCCCTTAGTGTTCCAAAGATGTGTAGGTTAGGGTGGATTGGCCGTGCTAAATTGTCCCTTAGTGTCCCAAAGATGTGTAGGTTAGGGTGGATTGGCCGTGCTAAATTGTCCCTTAGTGTCCCAAAGATGTGTAGGTTAGGGTGGATTGGCCGTGCTAAATTGTCCCTTAGTGTCAGGGGGACTGGCTGGGGTAAATGTGGACAGGGCCTGGGTGGGATTATGCCAGTGCAGGCTCATTGCAAGCCTACTCGTGACACTAATAAACAAGCAGATGAAGAGGTAATCCAAAAATCTACCACCCCTAGAAGCACAGAACACCTGTACCCTTTCCCGCAAGCTAATCTCCCTATAATGACGGCTGTGGTTCCATCATCGACTGTCGAGATAAGTCACTTGGTACGACACTGCCGTTTCAGGAAGGCCGTTCCTCTCTGGGCTGAGAACTCCATGTGACTCCAGCCCCACTACCAGACAAGGGACAATTCAGAAGGATACTATTTCATAACATCTTCACTCCCAGGGAGTCGGGAGGTCCCAGTGACATAGGATCCTGTAGATGAAGGGGAGGAATGTGGTACAAGGGGAGATAAACAACACCCTCTATCCAGCAAAAGAAGCAATCTCTCTTCTCTTTTTCAGGTTATCCAAGCGGACTGGCTGACGGGGTACCTTACGGACTCAAACCAGGGAAAGACATGGGTAAGAATTCACGGAGATATCGGAATGTGGGTGTCGGACAAACAACAGAATCCTTTCCCCACTCATCCAATCCCTCTCCCACACACCACCCACCCTGCCCCCGTGTATCCGTATACATGTTAAAACCCCTTTCAAATCCTCCATACAGGACAGGATCTTTACGGTGCCCAGCAGGGTCTGCGCAACGGCCAAGCTTTAGACGCAGGTAAATATGGTAGGTATTGGTAGTTGCACAGCAAGATCCCACAATTGCTCTCTATCAAACCTTGTGCTGTACCTGTCCTGGGAGTGTTTGATGAGGGGACAGTGTAGAGGGAGCTTTACTCTGTATCTAACCCCGTGCTGTACCTGTCCTGTGATGGGGGACAGTGTAGAGGGAGCTTTACTCTGTATCTAACCCCGTGCTGTACCTGTCCTGGGAGTGTTTGATGGGGGGACAGTGTAGAGGGAGCTTTACTCTGTATCTAACCCCGTGCTGTCCTCTCCTGGGAGTGTTTGATGGGGGGACAGTGTAGAGGGAGCTTTACTCTGTATCTAACCCCGTGCTGCCTGTCCTGGGAGTGTTTGATGGGGGGACAGTGTAGAGGGAGCTTTACTCTGTATCTAACCCCGTGCTGTACCTGTCCTGGGAGTGTTTGATGGGGGGACAGTGTAGAGGGAGCTTTACTCTGTATCTAACCCCGTGCTGTACCTGTCCTGGGAGTGTTTGATGGGGGGACAGTGTAGAGGGAGCTTTACTCTGTATCTAACCCCGTGCTGTACCTGTCCTGGGAGTGTTTGATGGGGGGGACAGTGTAGAGGGAGCTTTACTCTGTATCTAACCCCGTGCTGTACCTGTCCTGGGAGTGTTTGATGGGGGGACAGTATAGAGGGAGCTTTACTCTGTATCTAACCCCGTGCTGTCCCTGTCCTGGGAGTGTTTGATGGGGGTCAGTGTAGAGGGAGCTTTACTCTGTATCTAACCCTGATGTCTTGTCTTTTCCACGTGACTCTTCCTCCCGCTCTAGGTGGTAGTCCCGAGCTCCCTTACACTTCAGAAGCCATGGGATCTCCTGCGCCTGTTGACAAGGCTGAGTCTTTAGGTACACACGACATGCTCGGAGATAGTGCTGGTGAACTGTGGCGTGCATCACAGACATCATCAGCCTTGCTGCTCTCCCCGAACATGGTTCCTTTCTCCCCCACCCTGCTCCTTCATTGTAAAAATTTCATCCTCAACTAACCCCCACCTCACACCCCATTTATTGCCTCCCTCCACTCCCCTCCCTCTCTTCCCTTCCCCCCTGATTTTCCCCCCCGCTCCAGTCCCTATTTCATCCTCTTTTTCTCGCACTCCCTTGGTCGAATAGTCCACTTATGTTCCATTCTTGCAAAGGCAATGGAGCAGGCACCCACCCCTCCGATGTTTACTGGTAACAGCGTTCATGTGGGTTGGGGGGCCCAGTGGGAGGAGGCCATTCTGCCCATTTGTTGTCTTCCTAGCTCTCTCTCGATCAGTGTAATCAGTCCTCATTCTCCCTCGGGTTACAAAGGGGGGAGTTGATGCCCTAAAGACCCATAAGATATAGGAGCAGAATGAGGCCACTCAGCCCATCGAGTCTGCTCCCCCATTCAATCCTGGCTGATATTTTTCCCCATTCTCCTGCCTTTTCCCCCTGATTAATCAGGAATCTATCTTCACTACCTTCTGCACCTGCATTGCCACTTGCAGTGATCGGTGGACATTACGCCCAGATCCCTCTGCCTGTCAATACTCCTCAGGGTTCGATCAGTAGATGTATAATTCCTACATGTACTGGATTTCCAGAATACATGACCTTCCTGTTCACCTCTGCTCAGGGCACATCCATTCAGGAGCAATACGACCGTTCCTTTCTAACAGAGGGACCTGGGAAAGATTTCATATCTAAAACTTTCCTTCTTCCCAAACTCCACTTCCACTGAGCTCAGGAACTTTCCAAACTGATCCAATTCATCTCATTTCCCGTAGGTGCCAGACCTTCCTACAATGGCCAACCGCTTCTTCCGGCTGGTCTCGGTGAGTTCAAACACTATCTGCTACGTACCAATGTTTCAAACGATATTCGGTCCCCCAGAGGGGGGAAAGGACAGTGTATCTAACACACTGTGATACCCGGTCCCAGAGAGGGAAAGGACAGTGTATCTAACACACTGTGATACCCGGTCCCAGAGGGGGAAAGGACAGTGTATCTAACACACTGTGATACCCGGTCCCAGAGGGGGGAAAGGACAGTGTATCTAACGCACTGTGATACCCAGAGGGGGAAAGGACAGTGTATCTAACGCACTGTGATACCCGGTCCCAGAGGGGGAAAGGACAGTGTATCTAACACACTGTGATACCCAGAGGGGGAAAGGACAGTGTATCTAACGCACTGTGATACCCGGTCCCAGAGGGGGAAAGGACAGTGTATCTAACGCACTGTGATACCCGGTCCCAGAGGGGGAAAGGACAGTGTATCTAACGCACTGTGATACCCGGTCCCAGAGGGGGGAAAGGACAGTGTATCTAACGCACTGTGATACCCGGTCCCAGAGGGGGGAAAGGACAGTGTATCTAACGCACTGTGATACCCAGAGGGGGGAAAGGACAGTGTATCTAACGCACTGTGATACCCAGAGGGGGAAAGGACAGTGTATCTAACGCACTGTGATACCCGGTCCCAGAGTGGGGGAAAGGACAGTGTATCTAACGCACTGTGACACCCAGTCGCAGAGGGAGGCAAGGACAGTGTATCTAACGCACTGTGATACCCGGTCCCACAGAGGGGGGAAAGGACAGTGTATCTAACGCACTGTGATACCCAGTCCCAGAGTGGGGGAAAGGACAGTGTATCTAACGCACTGTGATACCCGGTCCCACAGAGGGGGGAAAGGACAATGTATCTAACACACTGTGATACCCAGTCCCAGAGTGGGGGAAAGGACAGTGTATCTAACGCACTGTGACACCCGGTCCCAGAGGGGGAAAGGACAGTGTATCTAATGCACTGTGATACCCGGTCCCAGAGAGGGGGAAAGGACACTGTATCTAATGCACTGTGACACCCAGTCCCACTCCGTGTGTGATGCTATCTTTCTTTCTCTCTCCTTTAACCTTCTCTCTCCTCAGGGGCAGGTCCCCTGACTTATGAGGTGCCTCAAGAAGTAGGCAGGATGGTTCCCGATCTTGCTGCGGTTAAATATGGTAAGTTCCGAATGTTCACAATCTCGGGGGAACATCACTACGCACTGTACAGCACAAGGAGAGAGTCTCTCACACAGCGAGTGGTTAGGATCTGGGATTGCCCAGCCTGAGAGAGTGTGGGGGGGAGAGACACGAGGAGAGAGTCTCTCACACAGCGAGTGGTTAGGATCTGGGATTACCCAGCCTGAGAGAGTGTGGAGGAGAGAGTTTAGCGAGCAGTTAGGATCTGGTTCGGTTCCTCTGAGTGTGCGGTGGAAGTATGAGTTCTCACAGCGGGAATTGGATTGTTGTTTGGGAGGGAGGAATGGGTTGTGTGAAGGGGAGGAGGCTGGAGGGGGTGATTTGGGAACTCACTGAGTCTCTATTACACGTGTTCCTCTCTTTCTCACTCCCTCCTTTAGGCAATGGTGGTCTCCGCAATGGGTTCCTGGGCGCTGGGGTACCTGCTGGTAAGAACATCAATATTGGAAGGTCATTCACCAATGAGACATTGCAATCTTCTCTCCAGCTCTCCTGTCGACTCCACATCGAGGTGTGTGTCCCTTGAACCGTCTCCCATAAGAACATAAGATGTAGGAGCAGAATGAGGCCACTCAGCCCATCGAGTCTGCTCCCCCATTCAATCCTGGCTGATATTTTCCCCCATTCTCCTGCCTTTTCCCCCTGATTAATCAGGAATCTATCTATCTCTGTCTTAAAGACACTCAGTGACCCGGCCTCCTCTGCGGCAAAGAGTTCCACACGTTCCCCCCACTGAAGAAATTCCTCCCCGTCTCTGTTTTAAAGGATCGTCCCTTTATCCTGAGGTTGTGCCCTCTCTGGTCTGAGTTTTTCCTACTAGTGGGAACATCCTCTCCGTGTCCCACTCTATCCAGGGCCTCGCAGGATCCTGTAAGTTTCAATAGGATCCCCCCCTCATCCTTCTAAACTCCCAACGAGTACAGACCCAGAATCCTCAACCCCTTCCTCAAGCTCTTCATTCCCGGGGATCGTTCTTGTGAACTTTCCTCCGGATCCTTTCCCGAGGTCCGGCACATCCTTCTTTAGATACGGGGACCAGAGACTGCTTCAAATGGGGGGTCTGACCCAGAGCCTTATCCAGCCTCAGAAGGACATCCCTGATCTTGTATTCTAGCCAGACTAGAACCCCACACAAATACCAGGCAATGCCCATCTCCCACAGGAGACAATCTAACCATCTCCCCACCCTTGACGTTCAATGGCATTTCCATTGCTGAATCCCCCCCCCCCCCCCCCCACTATAGACATCCTGGGGGTTCCCATTGAGGAGAAACTGAACAGGGACCCAGCCAGATAAATCCTGTGTCTCCCCAGAGTGGGTCAGAGGCTGGGGATCCTGCGGAGAGTAACTCACCTCCCGACTTCCCCCCTCCCTCTCCCCCGCTCAGTCTGTCCCACCATCTACAAGGACACAAGGCAGGAGTGTGATGGGATACTCTCTCCACTCGCCTGGATGGGTGCGGCTCCCAACGACACTCGAGAAGCTCCACACCATCCGGGACAAAGCAACCACTCACCCCCCCCCCCTCCTCCCCTCCCCCTGCTCGATTCGACCCACTAAACCCCCACCTTCGACAGTCACTCCCTCCATCACTGACACACAGCGGCAGCAGTGTGTACCGTCTACAAGATGCCCCACAGCGACTCGCCGAGGCTCCTTCCACAGCAGCTGCCAAACCCTCCCACCCAGAACGACAAGGAGGGGGGAGGCAGCAGACGCATGGGGAACAATCACCTCCTGTAAATTCTCTCTCCGAGACCCTCGGACTCTAACAGACTTGGAAGTACATCGGCTGTTCCTTCAATGCGACTGGGGTCAAAATCCTGGAACTCCATCTCTAACAGCGTTGTGGTTTGATCTGATTTATTATTATCACATGTATTGGGGGAGACTGAAAGGTATTGTTTCTTGCACGCTATATAGACAAAGCATACCGTTCACAGAGAAGGAAAGGAGAGGGGACAGAATGTAGTGTTACAGTCACAGCGAGGGGTGGAGAGAAAGATCAACTTAATGCGAGGTTGGGTCCATTCAAAGGTCTGACAGCAGCAGGGAAGAAGCTGTTCTCGAGTCGGTCGGTACGGGACCTCAGACTTTTGTACCTTTTTCCCCGACGGAAGAAGGTGGGAGAGAGAATGTCCGGGGTGTGTGTGTGGGGGGGGGTCCTTAATTATACCGGCTGCTTTTCCCCCCGAGGCAGCGGGAAGTGTAGACGGAGTCGATGGATGGGAGGCTGGGGTTTGCGTGATGGGATTGGGGGCTACATTCACCAGCCTTTTGTAGTTCCTTGCGGGTCTTGGGGCAGAGCAGGAGCCCAGACCGAGCTGTGATACAACACAGAAAGGATGCTTTCTATGGGGCATCTGTAAAAGTTGGGGAGAGTCGTAACGGACATGTCAAATTTCCTCAGACTTCTGAGAAAGGAGAGGCGTTGTGTGTGTATCTAACACACACACACACACACACAACGGGGACTACAGCTGGTTAAAGATGGTGGCTCACCCAGCTCCTTGGGTTAATATGAACATTACAGTGTGTGCATTGCCCTAGAGTGGCTGTCTCAGAGAGAGAGAGCGCTGCGTTCTCACTGTAAAAGTGGGAAGGGGGGAGGGAAGCAGAAGTGGGATCGTGTTTGACCTGGGATAGTGTTGGAGGGAATCCCAGTCTGTCCCCACTCTCTGACAGATCTCTTCCTTCTCTATCCAGGGGGTTACGGACAGTATGGAATCGGACCAGCACCTGTTCAACTAGGTGAGTGACACAGAGGGAGAGGGGGAGAAATGACGTGGTGGCACACAGTGGGTTAGCAGTGCTGCCCCACAGCGCCACGGACCCGGGTTTGATTCCCAGCTGTGGATCACTGTCTGTGTGGAGTCTGCATGTACTCCCCGTGTCTGCGTGGGTTTCCTCCCACAGTCTGAAAGACATGCTGGTTTGGGTGCATTGGGCCATGCTAAGTTCTCCCTCAATGTAACCCGAACCGAGTGGCAGAGCATGGGCGACTAGGGGATTTTCACAGTAACTTCATTGCAGTGTTAACGTAAGCCTACTTGTGACTAACAAATCAACTTTAAACTTCAAAATTTGTGTGTATGCGGGAGAGGGCACACGTGCGGGAGAGAAAGTGAGAGTGTGAATGCCAGAGGGAGAATGTGTGTGCGTGTGAGTACATGTGTATGTAACTCAGTCTATAACTTGGTGATTTTTCCAACTAAACAGGTGCCAAGGAAGGCAAATATCCCATGGATGGTTACTACGGCAATGGTTATGGGGGTGAGTCTCTTTAACCATCATCTCAGCAACTGCCCCAGAAGGGAGTGCTGAGGGAGCGCCGCACTGTGGGAGGATCGGTGCTGAGAGAGCGCCGCACTGTGGGGAGGGTGGGTGCTGAGGGAGCGCCGCACTGCGGGAGGGTCGGTGCTGAGGGAGCGCCGCACTGCGGGAGGATCGGTGCTGAGAGAGCGCCGCACTGTGGGGAGGGTCGGTGCTGAGGGCGCCCACTGTGGGGAGGGTCGGTGCTGAGGGAGCGCCGCACTGTGGGGAGGATCGGTGCTGAGGGGCGCCGCACTGTGGGGAGGGTCGGTGCTGAGGGAGCGCCGCACTGTGGGGAGGGTCGGTGCTGAGGGAGCGCCGCACTGCTGGAGGGTCGGTGCTGAGGGAGCGCCGCACTGGGGAGGGTCGGTGCCGAGGGAGCGCCGCACTGCGGGAGGGTCGGTGCCGAGGGAGCGCTGCACTGCGGGAGCATCAGTACTGAGGGAGCGCTGCACTGCGGAGGGTCGGTGCCGAGGGAGCGCTGCACTGCGGGACCGTCAGTACTGAGGGAGCGCTGCACTGCGGGAGATCAGTACGAGGGAGCGCTGCACTGCGGGAGGGTCGGTGCCGAGGGAGCGCTGCACTGCGGGACCGTCAGTACTGAGGGAGCGCTGCACTGCGGGAGCATCAGTACTGAGGGAGCGCTGCACTGCGGGAGGGTCGGTGCCGAGGGAGCGCTGCACTGCGGGACCGTCAGTACTGAGGGAGCGCTGCACTGCGGGAGCATCAGTACTGAGGGAGCGCTGCACTGCGGGAGGGTCAGTGCCGAGGGAGCGCCGCACTGCGGGAGGGTCGGTGCCGAGGGAGCGCCGCACTGCGGGGGTGCTGGAACGGTGTGTGGTGATTATCCGAATCTAATTTTCCTCTCATTCCACCTCATTCCTAACAGGCTGCCCCTCTGGGAAATGTGTCTAACAGGAAAAGTAGCAGCAATGGAAACATCCAGAGATACAGTGTACAGGAAATGATGGTGCTACCTTTGGAGTAACGATGGTGCTACCTTTGGAGTAACGATGGTGCTTTCTTTGCCCCCACCCTCCCCCCACCCCCCTCCCCTCCCCTCGACTCCCCCTTGTACCTCGGTCAATGATGACCATCAGTTCAGGGGGCTGCTTTGGTTATTTACCACCTTATCGTTCAAAATAAATATATTCTGTTCTTTGTGATTTGGTTTTATTACCTGTCTCTTCCATCCTTCCTGGGAATAGTGAGAGGCAGCGGGGGGAGGTGGGCTGAGGGATCTGGTGGGCCACCTTTCCGTCTCCGTCTCTCTCTCTCTCACTCCATCTCTCTTCATCTCTGTCTCTCTCCGTCTCTCTCCGTCTCCCTCTCCTGTGCCGAACTTGCATCAACAATACAATTCTCACAGTCCCATACATTTAGCATAGTCAATACATTTAACACGGCCAATCCACCCTAACCTACACATCTTTGGACACTAAGGGACAATTTAGCACGGCCAATCCACCCTAACCTACACATCTTTGGACACTAAGGGACAATTTAGCACGGCCAATCCACCCTAACCTACACATCTTTGGACACTAAGGGACAATTTAGCACGGCCAATCCACCCTAACCTACACATCTTTGGACACTAAGGGACAATTTAGCACGGCCAATCCACCCTAACCTACACATCTTTGGACACTAAGGGACAATTAGCACGGCCAATCCACCTAACCTACACATCTTTGGACACTAAGGGACAATTTAGCACGGCCAATCCACCCTAACCTACACATCTTTGGACACTAAGGGGACAATTTAGCACGGCCAATCCACCCTAACCTACACATCTTTGGACACTAAGGGACAATTTAGCACGGCCAATCCACCCTAACCTACACATCTTTGGACACTAAGGGACAATTTAGCACGGCCAATCCACCCTAACCTACACATCTTTGGACACTAAGGGACAATTTAGCACGGCCAATCCACCCTAACCTACACATCTTTGGACACTAAGGGACAATTTAGCACGGCCAATCCACCCTAACCTACACATCTTTGGACACTAAGGGACAATTTAGCACGGCCAATCCACCCAACCACACATCTTTGGACACTAAGGAAATTTAGCCGGCCAATCCACCTAACTACACATCTTGGACACTAAGGGACAATTTAGCAGGCCAATCCACCCTAACTACACATCTTTGACACTAAGGGACAATTTAGCACGGCCAATCCACCCTAACCTACACATCTTTGGACACTAAGGGACAATTTAGCACGGCCAATCCACCATAACCTACACATCTTTGGGACACTAAGGGACAATTTAGCATAGCCAATCCACCCTAACCTACACATCTTTGGACACTAAGGGACAATTTAGCACGGCCAATCCACCCTAACCTACACATCTTTGGACACTAAGGGACAATTTAGCACGGCCAATCCACCCTAACCTGCACATCTTTGGACACTAAGGGACAATTTAGCACGGCCAATCCACCCTAACCTACACATCTTTGGACACTAAGGGACAATTTAGCACGGCCAATCCACCCTAACCTGCACATCTTTGGACACTAAGGGACAATTTAGCACGGCCAATCCATTTGACCTACACATCTTTCAGACTGTGGGGGAAAACCGGAGCACCCGGTGGAAACCCAGGCAGACACGGGGAGAATGTGCAGACTCTCCCGACAGACAGGGGCCCGAAGCCGGGAATGGAACCCAGGTCCCTGGCGCTGTGAGGCAGCAGTGCTAACCACTTGAACCAACAGTATTTGATGGGATTTTGAGGAAACTTGTAGAGCCATTGGGAGCGAGCGAGGGTGATGGGGGCTGACTGGATATTGATGTATTCCATTCCGGGATGTATTCCATTACGCTGGGTCGCACACTTTGTTCGCCATCCCAACTGCTCCTTTTGGAAAGGGGGTGGGTGAGCCACCATCTTGTACCCACTGCCGCCCCCACTGTGTGTACCCAGTAGGTACACCCACAGTGCTGTTAGTGAGGGAGTTCCAGGGTTCAGATCCCAGACACAGTGAGGGAACGGTCTATATATTTCCGAGTGGGGATGGTGTGTGAGGGTCTCGGAGGGGGGGACTTGCAGGCGGTGGGTGTTCCCCATGTATCTGCTGATGCCCCACCCCTGTCCTTCTAGGTGGGGCGGTGGGGGGGGCAGTTTGGACGGTGCTGTAGAAGGAGCTTCGGTGAATCGCTGTGGGGCATCTTGTAGAAGGAGGGAGAGCAAGAGAGAGAGAGACAGAGAGACAGAGAGAGCGGTCAGACTGAGAGAGTGCAGTGACCCACCTCGGGAGTGTGTAATGACCAGGGAATGGTCAGTATCAGTGTTCCTTGGGGGGTGAACAGAGTCCCACTGGGTTGGGGGGGGGGAGTGGTCAGTGTCCCCCTGGGGGGGGGGAGTGGTCATGTCCCCCTGGTGGGGGGGGGGGGGGGGAGTGGTCATGTCCCCCTGGGGGTGGGGGGGGAATGGTCAGTGTCCCATGGGGGCGGTAGTGGTCAGTGTCCCCGTGGGGGGGGGGAGTGGTCAGTGTCCCCCTGGGGGGGGGAGTGGTCAGTGTCCCCCTGGGGGGGGGGGGGGAGTGGTCGTGTCCCCTGGGGGGGGGGGGGGGAGTGGTCATTGTTCCCCCTGGGGGGGGGGGAGTGGTCAGTGTCCCCCTGGGGGGGGGGAGTGGTCAGTGTCCCCCTGGGGGGGGGGGAGTGTGTCTCCCCCTGGGGGGGGGGGGGGGGGGGAGTGGTGTTGTCCTCCTACGGGGGGTCAGTGTCCCCCGGGGGGGGGGGGGGGAGTGGTCAGTGTCCCCTGGGGGGGGGGGGGGGGGGAGTGGTCAGTGTCCTCCCTGGGGGGGTCAGTGTCCCCCTGGGGGGGGTAGTGTCCAGTGTCCCTGGGGGGGGGGGTGTCAGTGTCCCCCTGGGGGGGGGGGAGTGGTCAGTGTCCCCCTGGGGGGGGTCAGTGTCCCCGTGGGGGGGGGGGAGTGGTCAGTGTCCCCCTGGGGGGGGTCAGTGTCCCCCGTGGGGGGGGGGGGGAGTGGTCAGTGTCCCCTGGGGGGGGTCCGTGGTCCCCCGGGGGGGGGGGGAGTGGTCAGTGTCCCCCTGGGGGGTCAGTGTCCCCTGGGGGGGGGGGGGGAGTGTCAGTGTCCCCCTGGGGGGGGGGGGAGTGGTCATTGGGGGGGGGGAGTGGTCAGTGTCCCCCTGGGGGGGGGGGGGGGGGATTGGTCAGTGTCCTCCTACGGGGGGTCAGTGTCCCCCGGGGGGGGGGGGGGGAGGAGTGGTTCAGTGTCCCCTGGGGGGGGGGGGGGGGGGGGGGGAGTGTCCTCCTATGGGGGGGTGTCCCCAGGTGGGGGGGGGGAGTGGTCAGTGTCCCCCTGGGGGGGGGTCCCCTGGGGGGGGGGGGAGTGGTCAGTGTCCCCCTGGGTGGGGTCAGTGTCCCCCCCTGGGGGGGGGGAGTGGTCAGTGTCCCCCTGGGTGGGGGGGGGGGGGGGGGGGGGGGGGGGAGTGGTCAGTGTCCCCCTGGGGGGGGGGGGGGAGTGGTCAGTGTCCCCCAGGGGGGGGTCAGTGGGGGGGGGGGGGGGAGTGGTCAGGTCCCCCTGGGGGGGGGGGGGGGAGTGGTCAGTGTCCCCCTGGGGGGGGGGGGGAGTGGTCAGTGTCTGGGGGGGGGGGTTCAGTGTCCCCCTGGGGGGGGGGAGTGGTCAGTGTCCCCCTGGGGGGGGGGGGGGGGGGAGTTCAGATCAGGCGGCCGCCACGGGCAGCTCCAACCGTCACTATCAGGACCCCAACGGCCCCCGCTCCTCGCGCTCAGCCCCGCGCCACCACCTCCCCCGTCACCATGGCAACCGCGGAGGGCGGAGCCCGGACAGCGACCAATCAGAGTACGGAGCGCTCTGGGTGGGCGGACGGAAGGCCGGGGGGGGCTCCGTCTCCAGCAGCCAATCGGAGAGGAGCGGCCTCAAGCCGCCCCTGGGACCGGAGGATGGACAGCAGGCTGCAGCCAATGGGAAGGAAACAGGGGCGGGATCTCCCTCAGCCCGCCCTCTCCAGCGCCGGTGATAGGGTAGGCTGTCTGACTGACAGTACAATCATCCAACCGAAGAGGAGCTGGATGAAAGGCGGGAGTAAGGAACGCTTAGTGCACGTGGTTCTCCTGATTGACAGTCGGTGCTGGCCAATGGCAGGGCGGCGCGCCGCAGGGGGCGGGCTCGCGGGCTGACCGACGGCTGCCTCTGCGAATCAGAGTCCGGGCACTGGGCTGACTGACAGTCGGGCAATCCAATCAGCGGGCGGTGCGGGCGGGTCCGGGAAGTGAAGGGGCTCGGGACCTCCGGGCCGACCGGAAGCTGAGTGCGCGGCCGGAGGGGAGCGGACTGCACCGATTCTGGGAAGATGGCAGCGGGAGAGGAGGAGAGGTTCGGAAACAGAGAGGGAGGGAGGGAGAATCTTTACCAGGATAGAGGCGGAAGTGATGTCTGAGTCTGCGACATCACCGGGGAGGGAGGGTTACATCACTGACAATGACGTCGCTGAGAGTGACGTCACGGTGGGAGTGACATCACTGGGAGTGACATCACGGAGGGATTGATGTTAACGAGTGTGACATCACAGAGGGAGTGACATCACAGAGGGAGTGACATCACAGAGGGAGTGACATCACAGAGGGAGTGACATCACAGAGGGAGTGACATCACAGAGGGAGTGACATCACAAAACACACAAAACACACAAACACACTGGTGGGAGGGTGACATAGTTGGGGGTGACCAAGTGTGACATCATCAGAAAGTGACATCATCAGAAAGTGAAAGTGACATCACTGTGAGCCAGATAGGTGCATACCGTTCACAGAGAAGGAGAGGAGAGGGTACAGAATGTAGAGTTACAGTCACAGCGAGGGGTGGAGAGAAAGATCAACTTAATATTGGATTTATTATTGTCTCGTGTATCGGGATACAGTGAAAAGTATTTCACTGTACTTTTCTCGCGCCCTGTACA
The DNA here is from genome assembly GCA_024679065.1 of Sphyrna mokarran. Classification (NCBI taxonomy): domain Eukaryota; kingdom Metazoa; phylum Chordata; class Chondrichthyes; order Carcharhiniformes; family Carcharhinidae; genus Sphyrna; species Sphyrna mokarran. Next base: position 58,010 of record JAGIQG010000169.1, read on the forward strand.
GACAAAGCATACCGTTCATAGAGTTGGGGGGTGGGGGATGGGGGGAGTGGGGGTGGGGGGAGTGAAGGTGGGGGGGGGGGATGGGGGGGGATGAGGGGGATTCGGGAGTGGGGGTGGGGGAGTAGGGTGGGGAGGGGGAGTGAGGGTGTGAGGGTGGGGGGAGTGGAGGGGAGTGAGGGTGGGGGGGAAGGGGGGATGGGGTGGGGGAGTGGGGGGGGGAGGGGGTGGGGGGGTGGAGGGTGGGGGAGAATGGGGGAGTCGGGGGGGGGAGGGGGGGAGTGAGGGGGGAAGGTGGGGGTGGGGGAGGGGGGGGTGGGGGATGGGGTGGGGGGAGGGGGGGGGAGGGGAGGGGAAGGGGGAGTGAGGAGGGGAGGGGGAGGGGGGGGAGGGGGAGGGGGGTGGGGGTGGGGGGGGTAAGTGGGGGGGTCGGGGGCTGAGGGGGAGGGGGATGGGGGAGTGGGGGAGGGGGATGGGGGGAGTGCGGAGGGGAGTGAAGGTGGGGTGGGGGGGGAGGGCGGGGGGGAGGAGGGAGTGAAGTGGGGGAGGGGGAAGGGGGTGATGGGGGGAGTGATGGGGGAGGTGGGGGGGAGGGATGTGAATGAGGGGTGGGGGAGGGGGATGGGGGCAGGGGGGTGGGGGGTTAGGGAGTGAGGGAGGGGGTGGGAGGGGGGGGGGTGGGGGGGGGAGTGAGGGAGGGGGGTGGGGGATGGGGGGGGGGAGTGAGGGTTGGTGGAGGGGGATGGGGGAGTGGTGGAGGGGGAGGGGGGAGTGAGGGTGGGGGCCGTGAAGGTCGTGGGGGGGGGGGGGGTGGGGGATGGGGGGAGTGAGGGTTTGGGGGGGGGGGGGGGGGGGGGGGGGGGAGGGGGGGGGGGGAGGGGGAGGGAGAGGGGGGGGGATGGGGGGGGGGAGGGGGGGGGGGGGGGGTCGGGGTGGGGTGGGGGGGGGGGGGGGGTGGGGTGGGGGGGGTGGGGGGGGTGGGGGGGTGGGGAGTGGGGGTGGGGGGGGGGGTGGGGAGGGGGGGGGGGGGGGTTGGGGGCGGGGTGGGGGTGGGGGGTAGGGGGGGGGGGGTGGGGGGAGGGGGGAGGAGGGGGAGGGGGGGAGGGGGGGGGGGGGGGGAGGGGGGGTGGGGGGAGGGGGTGGGGGGGGGGGGGAGGGGGGGGGTGGGGGGGGGGGGGGGGGGGGGGGGGGGGGGGGGGGGGTGGGGGGGGGGGGGGGGGGGGGGGGGGGGGGGGGAGGGGGGGGGGGGCGGGGGTTGGGGGGGGGGTGGGGGGGGGTGGGGGGGAGGGGGGTGGGAGGTGAGGAGAGGGGGTGGGGGGATGGAGGGGGGGGTTGGAACGTGAGGGTGGGGGAGGGGGATGGGGGAGTGAGGGAGTGGGGGAGGGGGATGGGGGGGGAGTGAGGGGGGGGAGGCGACGGGGGGGTGGAGTGAGTTGGGGAGGGGGATGGTCGGGCAGGGTGAGGACGCGGATGTGTCAGGGGTGGGTAAACAGCTCAGCTGGATGCGGGGGGGGGGGGCTTTTTGGGTGGGTGGTGGAGGGGTGTTGTAAAATGACTTTTGGCCCAGTTCCCCCACCCCTGGCTTCCACACCTCAGCGGTTGTTCTGTCTCTCTGGTCTGTTCTCTCAGTGTGCGTGCGTTGAAATCGAATCCTTCAATCCATTCTACTGGATGAGCTGTCTATCTCCCACGACTCCGACAGGTAGGGGCAGGGGAGAGAGGGTGAGGAGAGAGATAAGGGCGAGGGGAGAGGGCGAGAGGGGGAGGGCGGAGAGGGCGAGAGAGCGGGGGAGGGGGAGAGGGCGAGAGAGCGTGGAGAGGGGATGAGGGCGAATGAGAGCGGAGAGGGCGAGAGGAGCGAGAAGGCGGGGGGGGGGGAGAGGGCGAGAGAGCGGGAGGGAGAAGCGGGCGAGAGAGCGAGGAGAGAGAGAGGGCGATGAGAGCGGGGGAAGGGGGAGGAGAGCGGGGAGGGGAGAGGGGCGAGAGAGAGGGGGAGCTGGGAGAGAGGGCGAGAGGCAGGGAGAGGGTGGATGGAGAGGGCGAGAGAGGGCGATCCCGGAGAGGGCGAGCGAGAGCGGGGAGAGGAGGAGAGCGGAGAGAGCGCGGAGGGGAGGACGAGGGCGAGAGGGAGAGAGGGCGAGAGGTGGGAGGAGGGCGAGAGAGCGGGGAGGGCGGAGAGAGAGGGGAGGGGGAGAGAGGGCGAGAGACGAGGAGGGGGGAGAGGGCGAGAGAGGGGGAGAGGGGCAGAGGGCGAGAGAGAGGTGAGAGGGGCAGAGGGCGAGAGAGCGGAGTGGGGACAGCAGTAGGCGAAGAGAGCGAGGGGGGGCAGAGGGCGAGAAAGAGCGGTGGGGGAGAAGAGCGACGAGAGCGGCCGGGGGGCAGAGGAGGACGAGGGAGGGGCAGAGCGAGAGAGGGAAGGGGCAGAGGGCGAGAGAAGAGGTGGGGAGCAGAGGGCGATAGAGAACCCGGAGGGCGAGAAGAGGGCGAGAGGAGCGCGGGGGGGACAAGAGGGCGAGGGGAGAGAGAGAGCCGATAAGGGCGCGACGGGGAGAGAGCGGGGAGGGCGAGAGAGCGGGGAGCGAGCGGGGAGGGGGAGAGGGCGAAGAGAGCGGGAGAGGGAGAGGGCGAGAGAGCGAGGAGGGAGAGAGGGCTGAGAGAGGCGAAGAGGGGGACGAGAAGGAGAGGAGCGAGAGGGGAAGAGGGCGAGAGAGCGGAGAGGGGGAGAGGGCGAGAGAGGCGAGAGGGGAGAGGGCGAGAGAGCGGGGGGAGGGGGGCAAGAGGCGAGAGAGGGAGCGGGCGGAGAGGGAGAGAGGGGAGAGGGCGACCGAGAACGGGGCGGCGGGACGACGGGGGGAGGAGGGCGAGAGAGCGGGGAGGGGGAGAGCGAAGCACACGAGGGCGAGAGTGCGAGAGAGGGCGAGAGGCGAGAGAGCGGGGTGGGGGAGAGGCGAGAGAGGGTGGGGGGAGAGGGCAGAGAGGCTGGGAGGGGAGCGGAGAGGGATGAGGGCGAGAGAGAGGGGGGGGAGAGGGCGAGAGAGAGGGGATGGGAGAGTGGGGAAGAGAGCGGAGAGGGGAGTAGGGCGAGCAGAGCAGAGGGAGGGGGGAGGGGAGAGGGAGAGGAGGGGGAGAGGTGAGGGAGGGGGGGGAGAGGGCGAGAGAGGGAGAGGGAGAGGGCGAAGCGAGAGCGAGGGAGGGGGAGGAGGGCTGAACCGAGAGAGGGGAGAGGGGGACAGGGCGAGGGAGGGGGAGAGGTCGAGAGAGCAGGAGGGGAGAGGGAGAGAGGGCGGGAGCGGGGGAGAGGCGGGAGAGGGAGAGGGCGAGAGGGCGGAGAGCCGGGGAGAGGGCGAGAGGGCGGAGAGGGGAGAGGCGAAGAGAGCGGAGAGGGCGACAGAGGGCGAGAGAGCGACGAGAGGGTAGAGGGCGATGAGAGCGGGGAGGGGGAAGAGGGCGAGAGAGGGGGGAGGGGAGGAGAGGGCGAGCGAACGGAGAGAGGAGGGGGGAGGGAGAGAGAGGGGAGGTGAGGGAGGGAGGGAAAACGGGGGAAAGAGAGGGAGAGCGATAGATAGAGAGGGTGAGGGCGTGCCCCCGAGGCAGACACACTAACAGCTCCCTCTGTCTCTTTCTCTCTCCCCAGGAAACACCCGTGGGAGATCAGAATTACCCTGCACCCAGCGACTGCAGATGACACAGAGTCACAGTACGTCCGCTTCACCCTAACACTCTCCCTGACAGCAGAGGTGAGTGAAGGGATAGTATCATCAGGAGTGGGAGAATGGACTCCCCGTGTATCTGCCTGGTTCCACTGATCACTTCCGCTTAGTCCACTGTCAAAAGCTTACAGAGATCGGGAGGGGGTGTAGGGCGACTGGAGGACGTTACAGAGATAGGGAGAGGGGTGTAGGGGGACTGGAGGAGGTTACAGAGATAGGGAGGGGGTGTGTAGGGGGCTGGAGGACGTTACAGAGATAGGGAGGGGGTGTAGGGGACTGGAAGGGGGTTACAGAGATAGGGAGGGGGTGTAGGGGGTCTGGAGGAGGTTACAGACGATAGGGAGGGGTGTAGGGGGTTGGAGGAGGTTACAGAGATAGGGAGGGGGGGGGGGTGGATAGGGAGGGGTTGTAGGGGGTCTGGAGGAGGTTACAGAGATAGGAGGGGGTGTAGGGGGTCTGGAGGAGGTTACAGAGATAGGGAAGGGAGGGGTGTAGGGGGACTGGAGGGGTTACAGAGATAGGAGGGGGTGTAGGGGGGCTGGAGGACGTTACAGAGATAGGGAGGGGGTGTAGGGGGACTGGAGGGGGTTTACAGAGATAGGGAGGGGTGTTGGTAGGGGTCTGGAGGAGGTTACAGAGATAGGGAGGTGTGTGTAGGGGGTCTGGAAGGAGGTTACAGACGAATAGGGAAGGGGTAGGGGGACTGGAGGTGGTTACAGAGATAGGGAGGGGTGTAGGGGTCTGGAGGAGGTTACAGAGATAGGGAGGGGGTTAGGGGCTGGAGGGGGTTACAGAGATAGGGAGGGGGTTGTAGGGGGGCTGGAGGAGGGTTACAGAGATAGGGGGGGGTGTTGTGGGGCTGGAGGGGTTTACAGAGATAGGGTTTTGAAATCTGTGGATGGGTTTGAACATGAGGGTGTGAATGACAGGTGGGAAGGGGGGGGGAGTGTAAAAATTGTTTAATAAAGGTGTGTGTCACAAACTTTAATCTCAAGTCTCTCTCCCTCCCTTCTCTGTGTCTCTCTGTGTCTCTCTGTGTCTCTCTGTGTCTCTCTGTGTCTCTCTGTGTCTCTCTCTCTCTCTCCCTCCCTCCCCTGTCTCTCTCTCTCCTCTCTCTCTCTCTCTCTCTCTCTCTCTCTCTGTCTCTCTCTCTCTCTCTCTGGCCCTACTCTATCCCTCCTCTCTCTCTCCTCCTCTCTCTCTCTCCTTACCCCTCCCCTCTTGCCTTGCTATCTCTCTACTCCCCTCCCCTGTCTCTCTCTCTCTCTCTCTCTCTCTCCCCCCCTCTCTCTCTCTCTCTCTCTCTCTCTCTCTCTCCCTCCCTCCCCTGTCTCTCCATGTTGCCAGTATCCAGATGTTGCACCAGTTGTCACAATCAGAAATCCCCGTGGACTCTCTGATGATCGGATACACAGGTAAGGACACATACCCACATACACCCACACACACCCACCGCAGAGTCTGAGGCCCTAAACGCCTGAGGGAACACCGCACTGCGGGGAGGGTCAGCGCTGAGGGAGCGCCGCACTGCGGGGGGGGCGGGAGGCATCCGCACCTTTCTCTGATACCGCACCACCAGGGGGTCATGTGACAGCGCCGCACTGCGACTTAGTTTGAGAACTACGCACCCCGTCCAGAGCAGGCGCCCCTAAGTATAGCGCCGCACTGTGGGAGGGTCGTTGCTGAGGGAGCGCCGCCAACTGCGGGGAGGGTCGTGGCTGAGGGAGCGCCGCCACTGCGGGGGAGGGTCGGTGCCGAGGGAGCGCCGCACTGCGGGGAGGGTCGGTGCCGAGGGAGCGCCGCACTGCGGGGAGGGTCGGCGCCGAGGGAGCGCCGCACTGCGGGGAGGGTCGGCGCCGAGGGAGCGCCGCACTGCGGGGAGGGTCGGCGCCGAGGGAGCGCCGCACTGCGGGGAGGGTCGG